>APFE030036621.1:55671-90376 GCA_000404065.3 Pinus taeda
ATTTCTTTCTCTAATCTACAACAAAAATTGAAACATGGCATGACCCAGCTTAGGCTGTTGGATCACCCATTCAGAAGTAGGGCAGCATCAACCAAATGTAAGTATCTTTCTTCCACAAGAATATGAGATCTTTGTATCACCAAAGTAGATCATATTGGCACTTCCCCTGCCAATCATGAAAAATGAAACCTATTGGTATAGGTAGCTAACAGAGTGACTATCTCATGATAAGAAATGACAAGTGCAACACTTGAGATAGAGCTTAGGATGATCGTGATGACACTTGTGCAACAGTGTTCAAGACTTTGTGTATGAGTGCGATAGGTGTTTATATGGCTAGGAAAATTCAAATACACAAAGATCAACCTTATAAAGCACCAAGAAAGGTTCACAAACATGAAATAATAACCAAACATGCCCCAAGATGACAATTGATCCAACAAGTGAAAGGGAGAAAGACACTTAGAGGAAACACATGGAATAACTTTCAATGCTTGCAACCAATGTATATCATTGAAGACATAATGACAAGAACATGATCAGTGGTCCTTCATGCCAGGGAAAATTTTAAGGATGGAAAATTTTCTTGAACTTTAAAACATTGGAAAATCTCACTAATCCCTAATATGAAAACTATAAAATGTTTATTGATATATTTGTAAAATTATTCAAATTTATAATCATTTTACTATATAGTCTTCTATATAACTGGCGATTTTTAAGGTAAAATAATTTTATATTCTAAAATTTGGGCGAATCATCTTTTATAAAAATGGAAATTGGCGAATCTTTTTGTGGAAAAATAATGGAAAATTAGCCCACTGGGTGAATATTAGCCCCTAAAATTTTCCATGCTTCATGCTACACTAAGAGATGTGTTTCAAAAGATGTGTTTTGTTTTCCATACCTACCCTCCAAAGGGTTGTGCATCAGATGGAGTCTCTCTGTGGTCCCAATATTCTATCATACCTTGGGTTCCTTGGTCTTCTTATATGATAATTATATTTTCTGCTTAGATCCTTGAGTGTCATTTAGAATGCCCTCCTTCTTCATCACCTTCTTCATCACCTTGTCATAGCCTGGTAGAAATCTTGTATTTTTGATCCACTTGTGATAAGATGACAACAGTATGATAAACCCCTATTCTAAGATGATACACTTGGGTTCACAAATTGGGCTCAGGTTGAGTGACACACTAGGGAAGAAGGCCCACTGACTACAAAATTGGATAGTTCAAGTAGCCAAGGCTAAATCTTGATCACTGACACTGCACAGTGCGCAACTCAGGCTAGACTGAGGGAAATTTCTGCACAATCTTCATTGAGGGAAAGAAATGTGCAGTGGGCACTAAGAAACACAATTGTGTATTTTAAGAAAGTAGGGGTTGTAATGGGATAAGGTCCTAGGAGGACAAACCTATGTAGTTTCAGGAGGAAAGGTGAACTAGGCAGTTGAGATGCTTGAGGGACAAAACTGCATAGTTTTTAGAGACAGTGGGATCTAGCTAAGGGGAGGACACTGTAGGAAGCATCCATGCAGTTTTGGATGCCAAGGGAGGTTGGGCTTCCTGTGTATTGTATAGTTCCAGCAGGTAAGGAAAATGATTGAGGGCTGCAAATGTGAAGTGTGGAGTTCAAGAAAGCTGGATGAGGCTAGGTTACTAGGAGTACTCTGGAATTTGGCTATGTGTGTGATTAATGGACCGATGTGAACAGTTATAGAACTTCACTATGATCACACACTAACACTTAGTGATACAGCATATACCATATAGAACATATGAAAACATACTTCGCTTAAAGCAACAACCTTTTTGGAAGCTTACGACAAGTGCAGCTCCGGTGATGGACTTTGTAAAAGGAGACATTTGTGTACTAGTGTGTGAAACTTTGGAAAGGAGTACGAAACATGTCTATATGATGAGAATAACCCATTTTCATAGAGATTTCCCCTTGAAGAAAAAAATACTTCTCTTTGCATGACAAGCAATAATCTCGATGCCTAATGATGAGACATACTACATAAAGATAAACATTAGGGAAATGTTATGCTCTTGACCTACAAGAACATACCAGAATACCAAATATGCGAAGAAATATACCCAGGACACAGAACAATAAGAAATAACAGCATGTATTTTATTATTCAGAAAGAAAAGCAATGTTCACTTGCCCCTTCAAGGGGGCAACCTCCAATAGAGCTGGGCTCAATTACAAAATAAGACATGATGCTCCTCGAGGGGAGTCTCTATCCTTTATATAGGATCATACATGCAATACCATGGGTCAACACCATGGTTCTTATTAATACAATCTATCTAATACCATGGCCCATTTGCAGCTAATTTTGGTCCCTTCTTTAAATGAGGTTTAGCCACTTACAATTATTAATATCGGCTTTATTGAATCTTTACTTAACTATAACTATGACTCGACCCTATTACATAAATAAGGGGGTTAGGGTTAGACCCTAACATGCCCTTCCCCATAAAAATAACCTTGTCGTCAAGGCTAAAGTTGCAGAAACTGTTGAAGGACAGTGGTTGGTTCCTAGGTCACATCTTCTGGAGAGGTTTCTTTCCACATGAGGAGGACTTCCTTGATCGTGCGGCCATGTAGATGCCATTCTCGTGTGATAAGAACCTGTTCAAGTTGGAGCCAGATTGAACCTTCTTCATCCAATTCTGGTAGACTAGTTTGAATGTGGCAATGGTTCCCAATCAATTTCTTGAGGCATGAGACATGGAAGACTGGATGGATTTTTATAGTGGGTGGAAAAGCTAGCTTGTAGGCTACTTCTCTAATGCGCTGAAGCACTTGATACGGTCCATAGAATATTGGAGATAATTTCTAACAACCCTTGTCTTTGAGTGATGTTTTCTTATATGGTTACAATCTCAAAAATACCTGATCCCCTTCTTGAAATTTTTGTTCTAAACGATGTTGATCTACCTATTGCTTCATGCAGTTTTGAGCTTGATGGAGATTCTCTCTGAGGTGGGCCAGCATGGTTGTATGGTTCTGTAGGAGTTGATCCACTGCTTGTACCTTCAAGCATCCTTGGATATAAGAAGTAGGTGAAGGAGGGAGTTGACCAAAAACTGCTTCATATGGAGTCATTTTAATGGTGGCATGATAGTTAGTGTTGTACTACCATTCAACAAGAGGTAACCACTGTACCAATAGATGTTTCTTTTTTGAAGTGAAACACCTAAGGTAGGTCTACAAACATTTGTTGACTGCTTCAGTTTGACCATTAGTTTGGGGATGATAGGAAGTATTGAGTTGTAGTTGGGTACCTTGTAGCCTGAAGAGTTCCTGCCAAAAGTTATTGGTGAAGATCGGGTCATGATCAAACACTATGGAAATGGGCATGCCATGCAATTTAAAGATCCGGTCCATGAAATATTGAGCCACCAAAGTTGGTGTAAAAGGGTGGGGTAGGGCGCAAAAATGAGCATGCTTAGAAAGTTTGTCCACAACCACCATGATGACTGACTTGTTGCCTGACTTCAGAAGACCCATAATGAAGTCCATAGAAACCTCCAACCAGATTGAGGCCGGGATGGGCAATGGCTGTAATGTGCCTGGGGATTTGACTGTTTCTCCTTTGTGGTGCTGAAATATTTCGCACTTAGCTACAAAAGGAAGAATGTCCTTTTTCATCCCTGTCCAAAAGAATGAACGTCGAGTGCGAGCATAAGTCTTCTGAAAGCCTGAATGGCCTGT
Organism: Pinus taeda; assembly: GCA_000404065.3. Lineage (NCBI taxonomy): Eukaryota > Viridiplantae > Streptophyta > Pinopsida > Pinales > Pinaceae > Pinus > Pinus taeda. The sequence goes on from APFE030036621.1 coordinate 59,400, forward strand.
AGTAGGAGATGAGTGAAACTCCACCAAAATGCGACTTTTGAGGGTGGATGTTGGTGATATCATGACTCTGTCCTTGTAGCAAAGAATCTCATCCTACCAAGAGTAGCCCACTGTAGAATTTGGATCCGCTTGCAATTTATTAATGAGTTGGGAGAGCAAAGGATGTGAAAGCCATTCCTTGCAAGCCTCTTCAATCCATTATGGAATGGGAAGGGAGATTGCAAGCAGGGCACTTTCCTCCTCAAATTGGTGTGATAATGCATCTGCTATGACATTTTCGCACCCTTTATTGTGAATTATCTCATAATCATATCCCAACATTTTGGCTAGCAACTTATTTTTTGTGGTGAGGATAGGCATTGCTCCAAAAAATATTTAAAGCTTTGATGGTCTATGCAGATTTGGAAATGCCGCCCCAATAAGTATGCCCACCAGGTGGCTACTGCATGTAAGATGGCCATCATCTCCTTCTGATAGGTAGATTGTCCCAGATTTGTCCCACTTAGTTGCTGGCTAGTGAAGGACAAGGGTAGACCTTCTTGCATTAAGACCACCCCAATACCCATAACCTGAAGCATCACATTCAATCACAAATGATTTGGTGAAGTCGGGTAGTGCAAATATGGGAGTGGAACACATGGCATTTTTGAGAGCTATAAATTCCTGTTGCACTTCATCATTCCAGAAAAATGATTTTTTTTTATAAGGTGAGTGAGGGGTCTAGCAATGCGACCATAATTACGGATAAATTTGCGATAGTATCCCGTGAGACCCAAAAATCTTCTCAAGTTGTTCAAGGTCTTTTGTTGAGGCCAATCCTACATTGCTTGGATCTTTTCGGGGTCCACCCTAACACCTTCATGCCCCACAATGTGGCCCAAATACTAAACTTCTTCCATGCCAAAAGAGCACTTGGACATCTTGACAAATAATTTATTCTTCCGGAGCAGTTGCAAGAGTAGATATACATGTTGAAGATGTGTGGTTGTAGATGAGGATGTCATCAAAGAAAATAAGGACAAATTTTCTGATATATGGTCTGAGCAGGTGGTTCATGAGGCTCTAAAAAGTGGATAGGGCATTACAAAGACCAAATGGCATGACTAGGAATTCATAATGGCCTTCATGAGTTCGCAAAGCAGTCTTTGGAATGACCACTTCTTTCATGCAAATTTGTTGATAGCCCGAGCAAAGGTCGAGCTTAGTAAAGAATTGAGCCCCATTTAGTTCATCCAGCAAATCATCGACAACTGGATAGGAAATTTATCTTTGACCGTCAACTTGTTGAGGGCCCTAAATTCTAGACACATATTCCATTCCCCATATTTCTTGAGCACCATGACCATAGGCGATGGATAAGGACTAATGCTAGGATGAATGGCGCCTTCTTCCAGGAGTTCCTTGATTATTTTTTCAATTTCATTATTTTGGGTGAACGGATATCTATATGGGTGCACATTTGGTGGTTGGGCCCCTGGGACCAAAGTAATGTTATGATCATGTTCCCCTCTCGAGGGTGGAAACTCATGAGGCTTGTCAAAGACCGACAAATGGTTGTTTAAGATCTATTGCATCTCAGGATGAATATGAAGAGAAGTGGGTTCGAAGGCATGGATGGCATTAAATTGGGCTATAACTCCATGGTGGCCCTTTTTTAACAATTTTTCCATCCTATGCGAGCTGATGATAGAGGGAGCACCCGCCTAGAGTCCACGGAGGGCATGTGTGTGGTTGTTCTGCTTAAAGCTCATATATAACTCTTGGAAATCCATTTTGATTGGGCCAAGTGTGCGGAGCCATTTAGCACCCAAGACAATGTCACACCATCCCATGTGTATGGAAAACATGTGGGTCTTTAACTGATAATCCCCCATTTGAAGTTTGACATTTTCATAATGGCCTTCACATTTCATTGTCCCTTGATCAACAATTTGGACCTGGAAATTAGAGACTGCTCCAACAAAACAATGCACTGCTTCAGCAACTCTTTGATGGGTAAAGTTATGCATACTGTCACTATCAATCAAGACTATTATAGGGTGATGCTTAATAAAACCTCTGATTTTGAGAGTTTGGGGAGAAGAAATCCTTGCCAAAGCATGAAGCGAGATAACTGGTTCGTTAGGTGTAGCTGGGAGCACATTGTTCAGCTGGTTGTCCTCATATTCCTCCTCTGGTTCCTCAAATGGTGGGTCTTCCTCCTATGAACTGTGATCAGTAGCATCAATTTGAAAGAATTTGGGTTCCTTGCATTTATGCCCCGAGGAGTATTTCTCATCATAGTAGTAACACAATCCTTGCTTTCTTCTTTCTGCCATTTCCATTAGTGACACCTTTTGAACCTTAAGTGTTTGGGTAGTGTTTGGAGCCTGGGTGGGGTGACCCTTTGCTATGAAATTTGGACGATGCGACTGAGCCAGTAATACATGTTCTACTTCATGAGCTATCTTGCAAGCATCCAGCCATGAGATTGGGTGTTGCAGTCGGACATGGGATTGTATGGCTTCTTTGAGATCACTGGCAAAACATTCCAAGTAGAAATTATCTTGTAGACCTCTTGTGTAGAAGGCTAAGGCTTCAAAGGCTATAATATATTCTTGCACTGTTCTTGTCTATTGGAGCTTAGTAAGAAGACCCAAAAAATTAGATTCATGGTCGAAGCAATCTGTAAGGGATTTTACGAATACTTGCCAAGTCACAGGCCTTCCATAGCAATGTTGATGCCACTACCACCATTGCCATCTTTCATTGTCCTAGTACATGCTACCCACACTTAGCTGAGTCACATCATCTCTGATGTGATTCAGTGTGAAATATTGGTCCATTTGTGCTAGCCATGTGGCCGGATGAGAGCCATCAAATTTATACATGTCTAGCTTGGGTGGTCATGGCTAGGACTATTGGTGGTTTCTAAATAGGTGAAGAGAATGGCTAGACTCACCCTCAATGTTTTCATTAAAAGCATATGCCTCCAATTGTTCCCCTGACTTGCCCTTTGTGATTGTGTCAGCGAAGGTCTTGATTGTCGTCATTAACACGTCCAACTTTTGTTCAAGGGTGTCGATCTTCTCATTGGCCATAGCTTGAGCTCTGGTTTGTACCATGCATCGATCCGGTGGATTTATCGTTACTGCGAAAAAATAAATAAAATTTGGGACCACCCGGAATTTTTGATGCTAACAAGTGAACGGTACCACCTCGCTCAAGTCATCGACCTCATTCTTATGGGCTAAGTCTCCTATAAGAATCCTAGGAGGGTCTCAGACCTTTTTTTTTTTTAATTCTGAAAGGAGCTTTACTCCTCACTTAGGAATACTGTAGTAGCTGAATCCCAAAAAAGTAAATTCTGCCCAATGTCCTACGAGAATCACATCCAAGTATAGGGTCCCACAGAAATAGTTAGATCTGTCAGTGAACCCTCAACTGCAGAGTATGAGTAGGAATGTGTCAGTGATCGAACCCTTGCCGCTAGATCTGAATGGTGGATATGATTGTGGCGACTGCTATAGAACCCAACTGCTAGATCTCTATGGCGGGTATGATAGATCTAATTGGTGGATCTGATAGATCTAAATGGCGAATCTGAGAGATTTGAATGGTGGAACTGATTGTTACGACTGCGATAGGACCCCACCTTCTAGATATGATTTGGAAAAGATGATGCTTGATCTAGAGAGAGACAAGGGAACTATGGTCTCAAGGAGTGTTAGGTGCTATAGATCGAAATATACATAAGGGTCTAACAGTAGTACTCAGCCCAATCCTTCAGGGCACTAACCAAGGAGGATCAACCACACCCTTAGCCGTATAACCCAACTACCCTATCATTTGTGTGACTAATCTCCCCGAGTGCTATTTTCGGTGTTTTGTAGCAGAAAGATGGCTGACGGTTTATCTATGGAAAGGTTTCAAGAGAGCCTAGGGGGCTTTTGATATACCCAGAGGGTACTTGGAAGACAATCCATGTGTGGTTCTTTCTAATGCGCTACTACTCGAAGGGGTACCCACAAGGGTTGCAACGGAGTCCAACAAGCGTGACCAACTCTTGTATTTACTGCGTGCATGCCTCTCCAAATCCACAGGTTTATGTGCTCAATGACAGATCCTATGGTTTAAAGACACCAGAACACGTCTCTAGCCAAACAAAATTTGTTGCTAAAAATGGAGATCCCACTGGCCCTGGAAAGTGCTCTGATACCACTTGTTATGCTCTTGACCTACGACAAGATACCAAAATACCAAATATACGAAAAAATATACCCAAAGCATAGAATAATAAAAAATAACAGCATGTATTTTATTATTCAGAAAGGAAAGCAATGTTCACTTGCCTCTTCGAGGGGGCAAACTCCAATAGAGCTGGACTCAATTACAAAATAAGACATGAGGCTCCTCAAGGGGAGTCTCTATCCTTTATATAGGATTCATACATGCAATACCATGGGTCAATACCATGGTTCTTATTAATACCATCTATCTAATACCATGGCCCATTTGCAACTAACTATGGTCCCTTCTTTAAATGCAGGTCAACCACTGATAATTATTAATATGGGCTTTATTGAATCTTTACTTAACTATAACTATGACTTGACCCTATTACATAAATAAGGGGGTTAGGGTTGGACCCTAATAGAGAATGTTGAGGTCTAAAATCAGCCTCCTAAGAAGATTATAAATTATAGTGGAAATAATAAAATAATATTAGATTACATCATCAAATATTAGAGGAAAAAAAGAAAAAAATTCAATTCGTATTTTCAACTTATGTCCTTATGGGTTTACTCAAATTTTAAGCGGCAACAATTATTGGATGCATAATTTGATCCCTCATCCACAGAGTACCTATGTTTCATACATTCAATGGACCCTACTACATGAAAAGTGATAAATACATGAAAAACGTGATTGCAATCACATTTTTTCATGTATTTCTCATTTTTCGTGTAGCAAGTTCCATTGAAAGTATGCAATATGGGTACTCCTTGGATGATGAATTAAATTTTTCATCCAACAATTACTCCCACTCGAAATTTGAGTAAAACCTTAGGGAGATAAGTTTAAAATAAAAGTTCAAAAAGTGGTTTTATTATTTTATTATTTTTTATTATTTGTACACTTTTAGTCCAAAAATGGTGAATCATCCCCCTAGATTGACATCATAATCTTGAATCCTATTAGTTTTCATAAAGTTTATTTTCGTTGTACATTTTTCTTAGGAGGCACATTTTAGACCTCAAAATTCCCCTAATGAGGGTGAAAGACTCTTAAAATTGAAGAAGGGAACTTGAAATCATTAGCTTGCTAATAATTGCCTAAGGAACAACCGATCATAGGATCCATAGTAGGATCCAAGATTTGAATGTAAGCCAAAATTTTGGAGGGTATTGCAATTGCTACAACACTTGGCAACATAGTGGTAGAATCAAACTTCTCTATCTTGGTTAGTTTCTTTTGTGCAAGGCCTTGGTCCTTTAGGGAGTATTGATTCATTGTGTATATTACTTTGGCTTCTCCACTTACCCCATGGGAAAACATGGCCCCCTTTATACCTTCTCAATTAACAGAACATAAGATTCAACCAGATCATGGTGTTTCGAATTGGGAAGGGTATATTTTTTCATCTCTGGCATTTCTCCTCTACCAGTAGGCCTAGACAGTAACCTAGTGGAGTCACACAGGAACACAAGCATTTCTCCATTTCCAGCGAGATTGGAAAGTACCCCAGTGGAGCTGCCTGCTTTACCTCTCTACGCATGAAGTCTTTCTCTTCTTTTGCATTTATTTATTTATCTAAATAGAGTTGCATCAAAACTTATTTATTTTGGGGAAGAAGAGGGATCCCAAATTATTGAGATCAGGAGAGGTTATTTCTTTAGAGAATCATATAAATACCTCTGATTTAGGTTTTCTCATTTATATTTTCTCCTTCTCCATTTCTACTAGTTGGATAAGCTTGAAAACAACAAAGTAGAAAACTGGGTATAGGGATGAGGTTCCTAGACTGGACAAAGGTTCATGGTTGGACCGAAACTCTCCCTACAGATGGATCGTATTTTCCATGAGAACTTCATCGTCCAAAAGATACAAGCAATTGCAAGGAAGATGGACACGGGACTAACCAAGCGTTGTTGTGTCACAAGGCTCTTTGAACTTTAGCCACACATACACTCGGAACCCACAACGTAGCAAGGCACAACACTTAGTTACATGATGAAAACCAAAAGGAAAACTCAACAAGGAAGAAGACAAAGCAAAAGAAGAAGGAAAACACAGAACCAAGAAACAAAATCAACAAACAAGAGAAAAAAATGACTAAAGCAAATATGATGTAGAACTAGAATAAAAAAATGAGGATAGACTCTGAAAAACAAGTGAAAGATGAGTGCAACGAAAGGAAAACTAAGATGCATGCTACAAGAAAAAAGGACATTGGTGAGTGGCAAAATATGTCACCATAAGCTCATTGGTGATGGTCAAAAGAGACTCCGTCACCAAAAACTGAACATCACCAAAGGTGGAGTTGCCAAAAGTATAGGTGGTGTGGTGATGTTCAAGGTCCATCACCAATAATTATTTATAATGACAGACCATCACCATTTCATATGAGCAATGGTGATGGAATTTAGCCTTGGTTACCAAAAGACTAAACGTCACCAAAGATGGCGTCGCCAAAAGTATAAGTGTTCTGGTGACATTCAAGGCCTATCACAGATAATGATTATAATGATGGATAGTGACCGTCACCATTTCGTATGAGAAAAAATGATTTATTATGATGGACCTTTCATGGTCATCACTATTGATGCATATATTTGGCGTCATTCGTTGACCATCACCATTTCATATTTTGGCAAGGGTGACAAAATTTCATGATAAGCTCATTGGTGACATTCAAAGTCTGCCACAAATAATGACTATAATGATAGATAGTGACTGTCACCATTTCATATCAACAACAATGATTTATGGTGATGGGCCTTCATGGTCGTCACTATTGATGTGTATATATGGCGGCATTCATTGGTCGTCACCATTTCATATTATGGTGAGGGTCAAAAAATGTCACCATAAGCTCATTGGTAATGGTCAAAAGAGGCTCTGTCAACAAAAACGGATCGTCACCATTCCATATCAATATCAAGGCATGATGGAATCGAACCACCAACCTCCTTCTTGTAAAGCAGGTGCTCTTCCATTGATCTAACACCCTTTAAAGAATTAGAATTTAAAAAATTACACCTTGGAACCTTATAAATTGTAAATTCTACAACTTTCAATAAATTATAAAACTTAGAAAAGTCTTGGAAAATATTTTATTAAACAAGAAAAATAGCATTGATGTTACAGGTCGCTACCTAATGGTTATGGAAGTTATGAAAGGTGGGTAAAGGGAAAAATAGTACATATAAAAAAATCAATATGTTCAATCGAATACTCAATTAGACGTGAAACTTTGAAGAAATTTAGAGCCTATAAATGACCTATAACTATCAATTGCATCAGATGTTGTAAAGGAAACATTGTAAATGAATAGCATACGGAAGAAGAGCATTGATGAAAGTAGGTGCAATATGTTAAAACTTGATTGAAAAAAACTCTAAATTTGTTGTTGTTGGGTGACTTTTTATAATTCGGACCTTTTTCTTTCCTTTATCACGTAAAACTTCACATAAAAAATTAAAATTTTAGATATTTGAATGATATCTAAACTTTTGTGCAAATGTAGCACAGATCTTTGGGGACCATGAACCACTAGAAAAAAAGAAAAAAGAAAGAAAAGTCAGCTAGAGACAATGACCAAGGAAACATGTAATTTATAATTTCACAAGTCCGCACTCAAAACATGACAACAACAAACCAATGAAAAAGTTTGAAACTTATCACAGTAATAATATCTCTTTTCAGCAGTGGACAATGGACACCAAATAATAAGACAATAACTAATTTAGTTTAAGATAACAAAACATTGGAAAAAAACATTGTGTTCAATTATCTACCAATACAAAATGGATTTAATTTAGATGAAAGAGAAGAGTCGATACTAAATAACAAATAACAATGACCAGTAGCAATGCAAATTTTGTTTTTTCAACAACAAAATCCATCACTACCTTCCATGTCCATACATCTATATTTTGTAGTATTTAACAACCTCTTCTATAGAAAAATCTAGTGAATAGATTTCATAAGTTTGAACTAAAAAATCCATAAAACATGGAGTTGATGAATTTTAAATATGGAGCTAAAAAATAAACCTTGACTCATTTTGATCTCTGCATATTCGCATCCAAGGAATGGTTCCTTTCTCACTGCATTGATGAAGAGAAAGATGAAAAATCTAATTTTTTATTTAGACTTGCTTGACTTGTCTTGCATGTATATTGGGTCATTTGTTTAATTTCTAGTTCAAAGGTGTATGGATCAACATCTAGGGTAGAAGAGTTTATTTTTTCCCTAAGTGAGGATGAACCAAAATGCTCAGATGAGCCAACAGTTGTGTTGCCTCTACCTTTAGGACCTCTTTTTGCCCCTGTTATATGGGTCTTAATCCCCATAACCTTCTTTTCCCTTTTACCCACAACATGCTGCTTGCTTGGTGAATTATTTTTCTTTCTTCTACTCACTAGGATTTGAAAAGTATTATGATTAGGTTGAACACACTGCATACAACAGGCATGACAACTACCAGGAATATTACTCAATACTTTATTATTAGAATGGGGGGTACCTTATGAACATATAATATTTGAATTTGGCGGATTGAGAGAATCACTTTTTCTTGGCTTTATTTTGTCCCCCTCTGTTTTAGTTTTCTTTGAAGACTCTGGCATGTCCTCATCTCCCTCGATCATCAATTTCTCTGAGTGTGTTTGTGTTTTATCAACTACTTGTGTTTTGCAAATACCTAAATTTGATTCTATTGAGGCCCTTTTCTCACTCACGGAAGAATTTTCTATAGTACTTTTGCCAACTACTAGTGAACTTCAAGAGAAAACTAATTTCACAACACAACTTTCTTTAGTTGAGAAACATGGACACGGGAAAAATTTGCATATCTATTGTAGGAGAGGGAATATTTCTAGACTTAAACACCTTATCCTGTTAAGGTGTTCCAGTGACTTCACTTGGACAAAAAGAAATAACTTCACCTCCATTGTTCACTTGTTTTGTTTATTTGAATTTGACTTGCGACATTCTTTATCTCACAAGGAATCAGAATCATCGCTAGTATTAAATTCATCCAACACAGACTTTAGAGGTCCCACTGACATTTGTTTTTTTGTTGCCATGCCTTAAAACCATGGAGATCCTTTTCAATACAAGAATAAGATCTATGAATGTTTCTCAAGAACACATTATGTATTAGTCATTGTTACTTGATAGAAACCAAAGAGACAACACAACATTAGTGTGTACAACATTCCGTAATGAAATATAACCATAACTTAGCTAAGAAGTCAAAAAGATGTTCTTAATTAATAAACTTTGTATTTAGAAATCATGTTTCTTCATATTTAAAAAATATTTTATGTTGTATAACACTTTTGTCTATTTATCCAGGCAATTATATCACAACATATGTCAAGTGGTAACAATATATGGTACCTAAAGTAAAAAGAAAAAATTGCTCTACAAAATAAATTTAGAAAAGGGCTTTGAAAACTATTTGTTTGTCATCAAAACTTTAATTAGTTTCACAACAAGCTAGTTGGAGTAAGAAAATCAAAATCAATCATAGAAAAAGAACAGGAAAATGGTGAGAGTCACTATTCATACAAGTTATAACTAAAGCTAGAGTCACTATTTCCATTGCAGATAATGGAAATTTGGCCAATGGTCTAACAGTTAGAGCTAATCAACAAGGAAGACTCGTCAATACCATGATTTTTTTCCACGGTCTGTCATGTCTCTGGATCCAGATCAAATAGCTTTCTATTCTCAGGTTCTACCTTTTAAGTACTAATTTTTGGCTTACCCTTTAGAACACAATTCCACCACTCCATTTGATTTTCTTTTGTCAAGAGAATTGAAAGGACCTTCCCATCCTCTATTTTACATCAATCAATAACCATCTATCAATGATATAAGGAATAACAGATACAAAATAAAGGCCAAAGATGCGCTTGATGTATACCTATGTTCCAGATGGAGTCATCTAACCTTACTGGTGAAAAGAGCTCACCTTAAAAAAATAACATCCAAATAGGATTTACAAAACTCTTTTAAATCAAGCTCCTAGTAAATGAATCAAAATATGAATATCTTTTTAGTCAATGTAATCCCTAACATAAAATACAAGTGGCCTAGAATTGAGTGTTATATCAACCATGTCAAGCAACTGACATCTAGTGACTCGTGAGAAATATAGGCCATGCATATTGGATTAGTGAAATAATTGATCCAATAAAATTCAAAATAAAATAGATGACTTACAGCTAATAAATGAAAATAAATAACTTACATCTAAGACATGAGGTTGTCTTTTATCCCTGTTGATAGATAACTCTTCTTTACATCACATACAATGAAACATTTTTCTGGTACTAGCTAGAAGTGGTATTGTAACATTAATCTCTGATAGATTTTGTGTCCACAACTACTTCTCAAGATCTCCGCCATTACCAACATTTGGGGCTACACAAGATACATACAAAAACCATCAACAGGAAAATGAAATCTACATCCTTGTAAAAAAAGGGGAGGAAAAATATTATATACAAATTAAAACAAATTGTAGGACAACTCATTCTTGCAATCTGATTATCTTGTCATGAACAATAAAAAATGAATCAGGAGAAGCATAATTTTAGCCACAATTTGACAATCATTTCCTTTTTCATATTCTATGAGAAATTGATGAAAATAGTCAGATAAATCTTCTCAACATCAATATTATAGTAAAAAATAAAGAACCGTTCCAATAGAAATATAATTCTAAACAAAAGTTTCTATACAATCAACACGAAAATGAAATCTACATCCTCGTAAAAAAGGGGAGGAAAACAATACTACACAAATTGAAATAGAATGTAGGACAACCCATTCCTACAACATGATTATCTTGTCATCAACAATAAAAAATGAAATCAAGAGAAAAGTAATTTTAGCCAAAGTTTGACAATCGTTTCCTTTTTCCTATTCTATGAGAAATTTATGAAAACAGTCAACTAAATCTTTTCAACATCAGGATTATAGTCAAACATAAAGAACTTCTCCAATAGAAATATATTCCTAAACATAATTGTCTATATAGATAAGTATTTACAATTTATTTAGGATATTGTATTTATGAAAATATGGAAGAAAAATCTTTTATATAACACAATTTATGGTACGACTGTCTTACCACTATATGTTGAGTATTCACTGAAATCCATTCAGGAATTTCTTCAAAGTTCAAACAATTAACATGTAGCCTAAGAAAGGTCAGATTTGAAAAGGAGATAACCCAAAGCTGTAGAGTATATATCTTATCTGAGTTGACTCAACTCCGGGATTTAACCAAGATCTTTTGCTTTCGTGATGTGATTAGAATTGCATTTAAAATAGCATAAAGGGACAGATATGCATGATGTAAAGAAGAAGGAACATGAAAATCATCAACAACATAAGACACAAGACATTGATAACAGAGTTCGTCCAGGAGGGACTATGTCTCCGAGCCCCGTTGTCAAGATAATGTAGGCCATTGCATTAAGTGCTGTCAATATTGATGATGTACATAGGCGGTGACGTTTCTTTCATACAAGGAAAATGCCCTCACGCGGGAGTGGCTTCAAGAGTTGTTTCGCTACAGGAACTCTCATTCAAAAAGGACTCGTATCAGTATGACATAGACTCATGCATGATGATAATGAGCATCCCGCCAACATGGCATAAAAGGGATCTCAATGCAAACATACATGGCGAAACGTGAGTATCCCATCAACATAACAACAAAGGGATCTCAAACAAAACATGATGAATCATGAAAAAAAGTACATCCCACATATGATTTCGTGTCACATCAAGTAGGAATCATGAAACAAGTAAGAAAACAAGATCCCACATTAAACATCAAATAGGGATCTATGTAGCACAATGCATCTCATAGCAAAAATAAGTACATGAACGCACTACATATACCTCACATCCTAGGACCATCTGAAGAAAAGGATGTCAAGCTGCTGAATTTGGTTGTGCCATCAATCTCGTGGTGTTGAATCTCATGGAATGACTGCTCACATATTGAATGTTGACACATGCAATCCACTTTGAAAATTTGCCAAAAAATGAAATGGGAAAATGGAAAATATGAACACACCATCATATTTGTGGCATCGAATAGTGCAAAATCGACTACCAAATTTCTGAATTATGAGAAAGTGAGAATATGGGGCTTATGGAATCTTTTCGATTCCCCCTAGATTCCTTAAAGATCCCCTCCTCTAGGTCATCTAAAGGTTTGTTGCTTAGATCAGGAAACTGACTACGCCATCGGGTTCATGTCACTGAGAGGTGTAAGATCAACATAAAATTTGTCCAATTTAGACACTACAAAAATTTCACCCTCCTGAGAATTTCACCCAATCATGGTTCCGCCTAGCTCTTCTCTAGGCTCATGGTTCCACCTGCAATAAATTAATTTAAAAAAACCCGTCTCGGAAATCATGCCCAAGGTCTATTGGGTGCACTATGTGAATAAGCGTTTTTAATATATTTCGTGGGTAGACTTATAAAGAAGAGGAATTTGGTGGAGGAGGTCAGGTGTGTTAGTGTCAGTGTCTTCACACTGCCATGAGTGATCAAAATTCACTCATTTGCATTCATATTAGGAGTCCCATTCTCAATGAGTTGCATTCCATTAGGTCATGGATCAACTAATGGTAGGCACATTTCAGTCTTTCCCCTCATGACACATATCCACTGACCACTTTTCATGTGTGATTCAGTCAATTGTTTAGGTCCAGGTTCATTTTCAGTATATTTCATTAAATAGGTCTTAGGTCTTAGGGTTTCAATTTCATTAGGTATTAGGGCTTCACCATGTCAAATGTTTACTAACCATTGACCAATAAGGGTCAACATACATATGGGGATGACAATAATCATTAGCTAAGCTTTAAAATCATAATTTGTAAATTTAATAAGTTTTTCACCTCAAAACCAGTTTGAGGTGAAAATAGAGCATTGGTTTTATTTGTAAATTTCATGTAATTTCATCATTTCTCATATGTAATTAATAAATCTCATGTTGCTCCTGGTCACCTAGTGATATTTCCAAATACATGGCACTGCAAAAGCAAAAGATCATCAAATATTAGTTCACCTATTTTAAGCAAAAAGTCAAGCATCCAAAAAAACTGAGTATTTGAACAAGCCAAAAGACACTATAAAGTGGGTTTTGGAGAGTGAAAAATAAAAAGTGCCCAAGCCATATAAAGGTCATTTCTTTCTCAACTTAATTCATGGTTTGAATTGAATTTGATGAGTAAAATCGCGATTTTAAGGGATCATTGAGCAAAGGAAAGAAACTGTTGTGTTCTTGGAGGAAACTTCCCGGTGCTACACACCAAAACTTGGCGCTATGGATAGGAGTGGCGCTACACACTGGAGTTTCTTCTCTAGTGTTTTTTTGAATGGGCTCTATGCACAAGAGCTGTGCTACACACCTGGGATGTGCACTACACACCTGGGAGTTGGGCCACAAATAGCTACAGATTTCATCAAATTTCTTCAAAACACCCAAATTCTTCCATAGCAAGTAAGTAACATCTCTTTTCTTGCAAACAAGAGTTGTTGCATAAGCTTTTGGGTTGTGTTGTCTCTCAAAAAATTAAACCCAAATTGTTGTTTAACCTTAATTGATGTTTTCCTATATTATCAAACCCTAATTGCTGATGTCTCTCAAATATGCTCATTGTTGTTGTCCCATATCATTTTTACTGTTTCCCTAACTCTCATTCTCCCATACATAATTCCCTCCCTAAAATTTTCCCTACAAAACCCAAAACCTATACTCATATACCCCAAACCCTACTATTACTCCCAAACCTACCATACTCCCAAACCCTACACCATTCATTAACCCTACTTATTCCCCACATCCCTTTCCCATTCTTGTTCACCCTCACTTACTTTCCTATTTAAAATCTCTTCATACTCATCTCACCTTCATTCCCCAATCCACCACTCCTCATTTACCATAAAGACAAACAACTGTAAAAAAATGGAGAGGGACAATGAGTATGAAATGGAGGAAGAGATACATAGAGACAGTTATAGAGAGAGACAGTCAGGGCAGAAGGCCTCATAAGGGAGGAAAACATATCAGAGAGGAGCCCACCAATTTGAGGGAGCTACAAGCTTGCCCATTTGCCCTTTCTTGTTTCAGACATCAGTCATGTTTCAGTTTTTGTAAAATGGTGGAAAGGGTAAAATATCGTCATGAATTAGCAAGGTTGTTTGTGACACACTTGGACAACAATGAGGTAAACCTTGCTAGGGTTACATTCACTTTGTCACCAGTTGTCATTTCAGAGCCTACAGGTATTCCAAATGTGGGTGAAAAGTGGAACAAAGGTTAGTACATTGACAGGGAGTGCTATGAGCCTTACATTAAGGCTAAATATCATAACAAACTTAGTAGATTGTTCCCCTTTAAATTCTTGGAGGATAGGTTTTATCCATTGAAGAAGATCATCATCAAGTGCTTTACTTGTGAAAGTAGGTTCTCCAGACTGTATGCCTACCACATTAGATTGCTAATTCATTTCACTAGGGTGAGCATGATGAATATCCACTACTTCATATTCAGAAACATAGAGAAGATGGCATTCATTGTAAACAAGAGATCATACCCCTAGCAACTAACCAACATCTACCACTTCTTTGTGATTAAAATCATTGTTTTGCAACAGCTAAACCTACTTAACATACCATGGGAGACCTTCATTTCTCATGAAATTTTCAAAAGCCCTCAAGTCTTTTCATCAATGCCACATGAAGAAGGTGGACCTTCAGGACAGGAAAACGTGCAAGATACTGAAAATGTTGGAGTGCTAGTGTTTGTGAGATATGAGAGAGGCACTAGGAAGCTTTTTGCATCTACCAAGCGAGTATAATTTCCACAAGGTGTGGAAGGGGTCTCACCTTCATCTTCAGGCCAAAGGAAAATGCTATCTCCACCAAGACTGGAAGGGGATTTTCCTTCTTCTTCAGCTAAACAAGTACAGGTTGGGTAGAAACACAAGGGCAAAGGTAAAGGCAAGAAAAATATGCATGAGAAGGATCTTAGTGATGGGCAAGAGAGAGATTTTGACCTTGTTGATCATGAAGAGGCACAAGCAATTGATGTCATTGATTTGGAAACTCAAGGTACAAATATTACTAAAGACATGATCATCAAGGGGCAAGAGGCTGAGATACAAGCCTTGTCAATCAATTTAGAAATGGGAAAGTGGATCATCAATTATCTGGAGCAAGAAAACGAACAATTGACTGACAAGCAAGTGCTCATGGAGCTACAAATGATAAAGAAAGGCAGGCAAAAGATCAAGGAGGCCAATGTTCCATTAACCCCTATTGAACAAGAAATTGAGAATGATAGGGAAACATGGCTTGAGAGGGTCAATATACACCTTGAGGGGCTGCTTGAGAAGGCCAATAGAGACATGAAGATGCTTTGCCATATGGCTGATCACTATATGACCCGGAACAAAATATGCAATATAAGGATAAGGAAGCTTAGGGCAAGGTTGAGGAACGCCTTAAGGAGAAAAAAGGAGCATGGAAATCTAAAAATATTCATTGAGGGCTCACTAGCCCATCAAAGGAATTAATTAGAGTGCCTTGTGCCAAATCCGGGCAAGTTTTGGTGAGTTTTTGTATTTTGAGATTTTGAGATTTTCCAACACAGAAAATTGCATTAGGTGCTTAGCACCACCGACGCTATGCTTTTTACTGGGAGAATTTTTGGAGGAATGGTTTGAATATTCAGATTCCGAATGATGAGAACATGAATCCTTGAAATTTTCAGCAAATTTGGAGCAAATCTTGGTCACCTAAAGGTCAAAAAACCATCAAAAAATGACCTCTCTGCCTCTTTTGGGACACACAGGAAGCAACCTTGGGAGATTCCACGTTTTAGAGGGAAAATGACCTCCAAATGCAAAAATTCAAAATGTGCCAAAACGTAGACAGGAATACCTTTTCCACGAGCTATCTTGGGCTCAATTTGGCCAAAGGTAAGGCCTCCAAAATCAGCTGAGAAGTGGTGCTACGCATAGAACCAGTTTGCTCAAAAATCCAAATTTCGCCTAGTTTTTCTACAAGTTAACTTTTTCTCTCATCTTGGATGAATTTATGATTGTAAATGAGGCTATGCTATGTAAATGTAATTGTAAAATGACCTGAAAGGGTAGAATCATCATTTTCAGGTGGTTTTGGGGTGAATGAATCAGCTTCCATGGATTTAGAGGCAAGTTGTTCCACTGCCTATACTCCTATTCCTAGTTTAGATATGGTTGAAACAGTCCCTTATCTCTTGGATTTGACCCCTTATGGCTAGCATAGGTGGTTTTGATGTCTATATTATGTATTTTTTTAGTCATTTGTAAAGGTTGGACTCTCTTGGATGCTCTGAGCTACATTGTACATCTCTACAACAGTTTGGCACGGAAATAAACTAGGATTCGTAGCTATTTTTGTGGGATTCTTGTGATAATGTGTTTTTTCATTGTTTCTCCTTCTGTAATTAGTTTTTCTCCTATGTTATTTGTGCCCAAATCTAATTCATTCTTCTAAAATAAATGAAATCAAGATAAATAGGTCGAATACATTGGTAACAGTGCTTTGTCTTGGGAATACATTTAGTTTTCTATGTTTTCAGCTATTTGAAGAGGACTCATGATCTCTACATTCCCTCCTTAGCTCCTCATCAGTCTTATACCTACCATATGACTCGATTACAAGTTCCAAAACACTTACCTACCTTGCCCCATAGAACACCCTGCATCCTGACTTGATTTCCAGGACCCAAAGTTGCCTGTTCCATTTGATCTAGCAACAAAACCATCAAAATCAACCAAAAAACCCTAGAGCTACTATACCTAGCCTAAAATCCATATTTAATTTAGTCATCTCAACTGATATTGACAAGGAGAGAACCCTCTCCAGACTTGGTAGGGCTAGCTACCAGGTTAAGCTTGGTTTGTGGTTATCCTAGGTTTGCCTCCCTTCAACCTGAGGTTGATCTAGGCTCTAACAGGGTGGTCAAACCTCGACTCCTCCATGTAAAACATTTATCTTTTTAAAAAACCACATATATTTTTTTTTGGGGGGTTCATGCCTGCGTGCAGTTTTCCCCATAATCCTTCACAGCACATAGTATTAAATGGGGGAACAGTTGGTGCATTTACTATTGGGATATTGCATGTCAAGTAGGATAGTTGGTTGGTACATGTGACATGGGGCCACTGCATGGTGGTGGGCTAGCCCACATGGCTGGTGCAAGCTCAATACCTACTAGCCTCCGTAGTGATTTCATTAAACATGGTGCAGTGTTGGGGTGTGGGATGAGTCCACTAGAGGTGGCCCGCTCACCCCACACATATGGTTAACAATTGTGTGGTTTGGTTGGACCGGTGAGGGTCATGGCCCATCGGTCATTTTTTTAAAACATTTGTTATGTGGAAGTTGGAGGGGGATTGGTGGGGGTCATGACCCGTTGAACCAATTTTAATATGACATTTATTTTGGGTTCCAGTGGGGGTGGCAGGGGTCATGGCCCGCCACCCACTTTATAATATATATATATATATATATATAAAATATATATATATTATATTATATATATATATTATATATATATATATATATGTATATATATATGTATATGTATATATATATATATATATATATATATAGTATATATATATTATATATATATAATATATAATATATATTATATATATATATATATATATATATATAATATATATGTATAATATATATATTATAATATATATATATATATATATATATAATATATATATATATATATATATATATATATATATATATATAATATTATAATAATAGGGCCATTTTTTTTACTTTGTCTAACATAAGGGTTATTAGACAAATTAAAGAGATAACAATTTCGCCCTCTTTGGAGCTAGGTTTCATGCCCCGAGGTCGGTCAAATTGTAGGACACTTAAACCTAGCCCACATTCCAACTTTGTCTGGCTTGTTCTCCTTCAAACGAGCTCGGATTGATGAACCATTCACACCATTGCAATCAAAATGACAAGATCTACGCTTTGGTGCTAGTTTGAAATCATTTTGATTTTTGAGCTTTCATAAGCCCTCTTTGTCATGTGTGTCTCTAGAGCCACCTGGATCATTATCTCACATTTATATATCCTAATTTCCAGATATTGAAATGACACTTTTTAGCTTACTATTGTGAATTCAACCCAAACTATTAGACAAAAAATATTGATGGTTGTTATGCTAATATAGAAGTCTTATACATACATTTATTTAAGTAGGTAGCTTGCAATCTCAAACATATCTAAGTATGCACACAATACATTAAATTTTTAGTGCTGGTGTGTGAACAATGTCATAAGAATACTTCTACCTATAGAACAAGCATTTAAATCTTGCCTCTATTGTATGATATGGACATTTTTCCTTCAAATAGAGTTATGAGACACATAACCACTTTCACCCTTAAGATAAAATGTGGTTGTAAATGCATGGTGAACTCTCTTATCACAAATATGCTCTTATTATGGTATTGGATTCTTAGACAAGTGCTAGGTTTAAGGGTGCCAAAGACTTTAGATTTTAACTATATGATATGGTGTAGGCTAGGCTTTAGGACAACATATTATTTAGGATTTTTCATGTTGGGAAACATCCAAATATATGTCCAGAAAAAATCAAGTTAAATGGAAATAATGGGTCTGGTTAAGGAAGCAATTACTAGTGCCTTGGATTTGTTCAATTAATGGGTCTAGGGATTATTGAGGGAAACTGAGAGGTTGCTATTGGTAATCCTAGAAAAATCCCAATATTTATTTTAAGACATGAAGATGTGGTTGACCCACTTTGCAATCAAATTGAAACAATGTTGGATACTAGTTCCAACCTCATTGGATTTCATATGAACAAAGTAGAAATTAGATACCATTAAAATTCAACAAAGATAATAGCTTTCAAGATTTCAGGAATGGTAGGATTTCATGTTTCCATTGGATTATGTCATTTATGAGGGTATGGAACTAGCATTTAATCAAAATAACCAAAACCCTATATGTACCTTCATGTTTGTAACTTTGTAGCATTGATTGTTGAATTCCTCTATCATGACTCTAGTAAAAAAAATGTAACCTTCACTCAAGCTAGGCATCATCATGGATTTGTGATTCTAGTTTCATTGTGTTTGAGCCTGAGCGTAGCTCCAAGATTAAATAGGACCCTATTCTAGTTGTAGACGAACCTTTAATTGAGTCTATTTTGGAGAAATCAATCATGAAGTTAGGTCCCTCTAGATCTACATCCTCGTCCTTTAAAGGCCCTTATCAGTATTCTTCTTCTATTTGGGAGATAAAACCCTCTCATGCCAGTAAGGTGATTGGACCACATTAAAAGTGATGGTGGATGCAAACCTACATCTCACCTATCCAATTTGTCACTCCCTCCTATTGACACATAGCTTGGACTTAGGATTGACTTGGAAAATCCAAGGAGCAAGAGCGTGACTTAGACTTGGAAATAACTCATGAAAGATTCAACATAAAACTCAACAAATGAAAAAATAATCACAATATACTCAAATTTAAAAAATGTAAAACAATTCATTCCATGATAAATCCACTTCATAAACATAAAAATAAACAACAATGTAAATAATTAGTATTAAATAGACAAATGTGCAATTTTAGATTTACTTTAAGGATTAGATACATTATCATACAAAGTTCCAAAATTTATATGTAGAGTCCAAACATCATGGACCATGAACTGAGGTATGAATTAAGAAAGCAATGTAAACCAACTGTCCAACATATTAGCCTTTAAAATATTCATCAGATTCTTGAAAGTTATCCGAATATTGATGTAAAAAGCAATTATATTATTATACAATTCTAACTCTAATGGAAATCCTCCTCCACATGAAATCAGATTTTTAGAGGATACTAATGACTTTTTATACTTTGTTCTTATCTCTAGTATGGCTATTGCATCAAACTTGAAAATCAGTTTAAGACTCACCTAGTGCTTGCAAGTCTGGTAAAATTGAAGTATCAACAAACAATGAAGACAACTTCCTCCAACCATTTGGCATTTTTTTATTTTTCTTGTCTCCCTCTACAATCATTGGATTTATGATTTTTTATGAAGAGGTTAATCGAACTCCAACTCTTCTTTTACTCGGTTCCCTGCCCATGCATAATTGACGTTCATTCTTTATAATTGGCGTTCATTTTTTGCTTTTATGGTTATTTTACAACACTTAATCCATGTACCATCTTGTAAAAGATTAACATGGAGCCCTGATAAAACTTTCCACATAGACCGACCTATGCCCTCCAAACCTTCCTCCTTACAAGTTCTTCAACTTTGTGACATACCTCCCAAGAGGTTAGTTCTCTCTCGATATGTTTTACAAAGGTATTGAAGTCTCCTCCATAGAGATTAGTTCTCTCTCGATATGTTTTACAAAGGCGTTGAAGTCTCCTCCATGGAGATGTTCAAGCAAGCAGATGTCATTATCCTTATAAAGAAGGAAATTTTCAAGAACAAAAATTCCTAATGATCCAGATTCATGAAACCCTCTAAAATCTTAGAAAAAACTCCTACTATGTATTTGTCTCACCTTGCATCTCAAAATCATCTCCTGAAGCATGCAAACATGATGTCTATTCACAAAATGCACAAGGCTATTGTAAGATATCAATGAAGAAAAACATAGGGTTTACAGTGTATTTACAATGTATAAGCCCTATCTTTTTAGGATTTGGGATTTCCTCTTCATTCCTTTTTCCACTTCAAAATTTACAATAATGTTTGATCATGGGATCCATCATTAATAAAAAAAAACGTTTTTATTTTGCAAAAAATGCTTGCCAAAATTATGAAATGGCTAGAAAATATTTTTGAGGCATTTCTAGCTCGTATTCGAGACTTTCGTCTCCTAGAAACATTTCCCAACAGTTTTTCTTCTACATATAATGGACTATTAAAATCAACTTTTATCTTTAAATTAGCTTTACTAGATGCCTTAAGATATGATCTATGTTTAAAATATCAGTGTTTTTTTTAATGGCTATTTTTTATTTCAATTTCTTTGTGTGTTTCCTTAATGATAAACCTCCCATATTCCTTGCTTCACTTACCAACTTGCAAATGCAATAGGAATAATATTTTATTCCACTTGTTGTCAATCCAACTACTAATAGAACAGACAATTCTAAGACTAATGAAGGATAGAACATGTTAACTTCAAGACACCATTACCCAAAAAAGACATAGCACAGACAAAAGAAAGAAGATTTAGGTGTACCAAAGGAGTCTCTACTGAAAAAGAGGAAGAAGAATAATGTAACTCAAGTTTGACTCAATCCAAGGAGAACCAACATGAAGAACAAATTCCCATAGAGTTGAGTGGAGGTGGGGTATCTCCTCCATCCTCTTCAAGAAATTCTCCAAAGATTCCAGATTCCAAAATGAAATCCAACGACAAGGAAAACACTTTAATATGTCAATTTGTTGAAGGAGATACCTATTTTATGCCTACAAAAACCAAAACCTCCACTATCTGCATACAGTTGATATCTTGTGATTCGACTGCTATCAAAGATCACAATTTTCTTATGGTTTCTCACTCCAAGTCACAGGTTTCTTGTGATGAATCTCGATCACAATTAGGTGTAGTTTTGTCTAGGCTAGTTGGAGTCAAGGGGGTTACTTTTGGAAATGAGCTAGAATCTATTCTTGATGATCCACACTTTGCACAAGTTCTACTCGAAGATAAAGAGAGTTTTAGTGGTAGCATTGTTGAGACTAAAACTGAAAAAGAAGTTGAAGGAGGAGAACCCACTTTAAAGAGATGTGCTTCCTCCATTGAGACAGAAGCTCCAAGTTAGATTTCCATGAGAGATCAAATAAAGAGGAAAGTGGTGGAATTCAAACCAATTGCATCCTCACAAATATCAAGCCTTTAAAGAAGCAACGACCCAGGTATAATGCCAAGAAACCTCCATCCAAAGGGTTAAAATAGACCAACACACTCAGAAGGTTATACAATGGCATTTATACTAGCATGGAACATTAGATCATGGCATCAGTGCCAGTAAAGGCTCAAATACACTTGATGATATAGGATCTCAAAGATCAAACTCATTCAAACAAGAACCAAAAATCATCAAGGGAGATGAAAGGAAACCCTTAATAGACACTGCGACAGTTGAATCATAAGTAACTCACAAGAATGTGGAGGAGGCCACCCAACTAAAAATTGATCTAAGGCAACATTTGCTAGAATAGATGACTTCTAAGATCACAACCAAAATAGAGAAAAGGCCAAAGTATTCTAGATATCCCATGTTATAAGTTCAAATTGCTAAAATTTATGAGGCAAATCTACATTAGGGAAAGGTCAATGCCTAAAACTAACTCAATCCACTTCCTTAGAGTGACTTACAACTGAAATATTTGTATCAAGAGAAAGGAGGAGCACTAGAGATCAAAATAGTCTCCCTGTCCAGAGGAAAATATTGCGTGTGCATAGAATGATTCAATAAAGTTTCAACTACCAAAATAGAATAACCACTGGCAACAAGAGGGGTCTAAGATGAAAAATTTGATACATGAGGAGAAAATCCTATCTGACTTCCAAGAGACGATTTTATCTATTCTCATCCATAGTTTGGCATGAGAAAAAAAGGAAGAGAAAGATCATAGGACTCACTTGAACATGAAATTCCAAAGTGAACCTTGGGTAAAATGAAAGTAGAAAAGAGGAGAGCACATGATTACATGCTCTTCTCACAGTTTTAGGATTTTCCTAGAACAGTATGTTAGTAAGGCCATTTACTAGCCACAAGTCCAATATGGGATAAAATCTTTGATGAAGTGGAGGACACATACACGTAGAAGAAAATAAATTAGTATGACCATGAACCTTGATGACACATCAATCTACTTTGACTAAACATCCAAGAGTTTGCATTCAACTTGGAAACATATCAATAATCTCAAGCATGGATATCTAAAGGCGAGACAGCTCATCGGATAAGAGTCCTTGTATCTAACTATGCAATCTTATGGCTTATGGACAAGTCCATTTTACTAGGACAACATGAAACTATACCACCAATATGAGTGGGTAATTTTAAGATATAAATGCACTCCCTAACTTTAATCATTCAATAATCTGAGTTTCATACAAGATGACATTATTTTCCTAAGAGTTGAGAATTTGGATACATCATTTTTCTCTTTTTCATCGAGAATGGATGGCCTTTGTTGTTATTTTTTCATTAGAAATGGATGGCCTTCATTGTGATTTCTACAAGGCCATCTTGGACACAATACAAGATGATTTCTATTGTTTGACAACTAAATAATTATCTTCTATAAGGCTATCTAAATCTCTAAATCAAGGCCTTAGTAAACTCATTACCAAGAATGTAGCTTGGGGCACCATTGGATGTTGGAGGCCCATTACTTTCCTCAATGTCTCATACAAGATCATGGCTAAATAAATGGCTCTGCAAATACAGTCAATTCCATGGAAGGTAGTTCAACAAGAATAGATAGGATTTATACAGGGTCCAATTATTCTAGACACGTAATCTAGACTTGAGAGGCTTTGGAATGGGCTTGAGATAGTGACTAGTAGCCTCATTTTCTGTACATTAGAGATTCATCACAAACGGTTGGTTTTTCTTGGCCTTTGGACCATGATATGTGGCCATGGTGAACACACTACTCTCTAATGCATCAACATTTCCTTGTTAATAACTCATTATCCCCTCAAATTTTGTTGAGTCAATCTATTTGACAAGAGTGCCCCTTTGCCCTAGATTTGTATGTTTGTTAATGGATGTCTTGAATCACCTATTTGAATTTGTTAGCATTCAAGGGCATGTGAAGGAAATCTTACATCATGCTGAGTTAGACATGGTCAACAATACTTTTGCTAAAGGATCCTTTATTTCTATGAGTGTTAAGCAGAGTTTGCTTGATGGTGCTTATACATGTTTGTACATATTTGGATTTATGTTAGATGTTGTGATTAGTGACCAAGAGACAATGTTCTGGTTGTTAGAGTTAGAATCTCAGCTTACTAGATTCCCCCATCTCATACTTATGTTTAACCTAGGGTAATTGTGAGGTATCTAGGCATTGCATTTGAAGTGAGGATTTCACCAATTGCTATCCAGGATTGTTGTACTGTGTCTTCAACAATTTCAGAGTAAGCCTTGATTTTGGCATCATAAGGACCTCACATTAGATGGGAAGTTGATAAGGGTTGGATAGATATTTTATGCCTCACACATTTATTATATATCTTGTTGGTTACCTAGTAAGACTCAATTTCAGCATCTAGAGTAGATCATGCAATCATACCTGTGGTCAAAGTATGGTGGGAAGAAAAATATTCCATAAGGATGGGGGGGCTCATCCCTCGCTCAACATGTTGAAAAATAACATTGTGGCATCAAGGCTATTTTGCAGCGATGTGGAATGGAGCTTTAGTCAGTCCTTGTAGTAGTATCAACCACAAAGGATTTAATCTTTGTTTCTTTAGCAGAATCTGTTAGCTCCAACTCTCAATGCAATATGGGGGGCCTGTTGATCTAGAAGAGAGGTGAACACACATATTACACAGTTTATAATCTATTTAGAAGGATAGTCAAGACCATTATTTAGCTCACCTTTAATGCATGATTACTAGTGTGTTTCCTTATTTGGAAACTGTAGCTATCTGGTCCACTCTTCCTTCATTGGGATTTGGTAGTGATTGAGAGTCTCTACTCTGTTTTCCCTTGGAAGATTAAGTGTAAGTTTGTTTTTGAGCAAGAAGTTAGTAATTTTCAATTTTTTGTTCCATGAGGTGTGATGAGGTATATCACTAGCTGTAAATGGAGCGTGCATAATTGATAAGAGTTGCTCAATATTTAAATTCACTAACCTATACATGCTTTATTTATGCATTGTTAGTATTACAGAAGAGGATACTAATATAAGCTCCACCTTTTGATTTTTTTTTTGCAAATACTTTTCTTTAATATAAGACATATTTTCGCAACAACAAAAGAAAAATTAATGGGTGACCTACACTAAAAATTGTTGCATTTATTGCATTCTTCAACTGTGTTGGAGCAAAAAAAGAATGATAGTCACTAGAAAAATATGCATGCCAGTAGGATTAGAGAATGGCTAGTGCAAATGAAGTCAGTGCCATGGAGCACATGGTTCTGTATTGGGATAATAAGGCATATGCATATGATAAGTTTAAAGGAATACCATGTATACTTAGATTTCATAACTTTTGATCTAGTTAATATTAGCTTGAAAAAAAATGGACTACGATAAGCAGTTACCAACCAACATAAAAAATATTAATTGGATTTCAGCTTTCAATGGATTTTCTAGAAGCTGGTTCTTTCAGTCATGATAGCTAAGTGGATTATGTAGTAGTACATACATAACATGGTGCATATCAAAATTTATGATGACAAGAAAGAATCACTACTCCTCCCTCCTATAGGGGGTTCAATAGGATGGCCAGCGTAAGCTGGAGAAGGATGGCTAAGAGCCCAGCCAACAAATTTCTTTCCTAAGCCAACACAGTTCTTTCTGGAGGCCCTAGAATAGACAAATTTGGGTGGTCCAGCTGATTCTCCTTCACTCAACTCGGGGTCTGGGAAACATCCTAACCAATATTGATATGTTACTATTAGGCAACAATGAAGCTCGACTCAACTAGGGAAGCATGGACGTTGCTTCTTAACAATGCCACTGGGGCTTCACGATAGGATACTAAAGGAGGGCACTTCCTAGCTCTATTTAGACAACTAAAATATCTTGGATTGATGCTCAGACCGAAGGAAAGAAATAGAATTAAAGGCTTCGACAACTAGCTTGATGTTCGAGGGATGCTCACTCGGACCATGGCCAGAGGGTGTAAATGGATGGCACCCCCAATTATCTTTATTTTCTACTTTGTCCATTGGCTAAGAAAAGTAGTTCATTCCTTTGCTCAGTCCATTAAGCCTGTTGACCCTTATCTCCCTGGATTCGTTTTGTTTGAGGTTACCCACTTACTATTTCGGGACTTGACCACTTCATCTTGCACATTCATCCAAGGAGTTGGCTTCATGGGATTTACTCATGCGAAGTTGGTTGGAGATTAATTAATTTATTATTGTTGACTCTTTCCTTACAAAAGTCTTGAGAAGTTGTAACTACCTAAAAGATTATTTATTTCTTTATTGAGGCAGTTGCATGTTTGAGAAAGAGTCCATGACAAATCTTTCTAATTTAAAAAAATTGGAGGCTTTACCAAGCCTTTCTTTAGGATTTGTCAAATTTTGATTTCACTTTAATGCTTCTTGGCAAGTATGAAATTTCACAACATTGTCTACATAATCCAAAGAAATGAAAATTAATGGGACCAACAACATTCTTCCAAAAAAAAAAAAGCTAGCGTTGTGTTCACTGAAAGGCACATAAATTTCACCACCATTTCAGACAAATGCTGTATAGATGCATAATTGTGGCCTTCTCAGTAGGAATAAATTCTTTTACCTTCCAACATAGAAACTCAAAATACCTAGTGTTGTGAGTCCTAGAAATGTATAACTATTAGTTTCAGGTGCTTGGAAGCCAAACAAATGCCTTTGATAACTCCAAAAATATTCTTGTGCCAAAAAGACAAATACAATATATCCAGACATCCTGATATAGACAGATGCCAAAAGACTACTAACCCACACTCTGAAATTTTTTTTATGTAGACAGATGCCAGTAAGACTACTACGCCAAACATTGAAAACCTTTATAGAATAAAATCCCCATGTTTGACAACTGTAAGCACATCTTCTGTCAGTTATGGCACTTACTCCTTTCAATGAACATTTGCTTCTTACTCAACTCTCCTCTATTTCAGTAATGTCTCTCTCTGTTCTATGTTTTCTCTTAAATTTATACCTCTTTAGGCATTTTTTTAACTGCATCCAAGAAAAAAAGTAGCTTATTCACTATATTGACAATATGAAGTAGATGTAGAGAAACATTATTGAACTTATCTTCACTATGTTTATAATAAAACAAGATACCTATTCGTGATGTTGTCCAAGATATAAAAGCTAATTATTAAACATGTACATAATTATTTTCAATCACCATTCAATAGAATTCTTGCAAATTAAATAAAAAATGGTTTGTTCATCGCACATCATATAAAATTACACACAAACTAGAAGTGAGTCCTAGCACCTGGATGCTTATCCCGCAATCAATTTTATTTGTAACAGTATTGTGTTAGAAATTTCTCAAATTTATAGAGGATCAATAATAGAAAATGTGGACTTTGGTCACTGACTGCACCCAAGCACACAATAAATAGGATAAATATTGATAAACATTAATAAACGCTAAGACAAATAACTTGAGTCTAAAGATAAATTCAAAAAGATATTTTCTACATCGAATGAAACAAGTTCTTAAAAATAACCAGAATTTTTCATGGCTATGGATTGAACCAGTGGTAGTTTATGGTCTAACTTGGTTTTACAGATAAAGGTCATTTCTTCTTGAAAACGAGAACAAGCATACCTATTATTCATT
This sequence comes from Pinus taeda, assembly GCA_000404065.3. Lineage (NCBI taxonomy): Eukaryota > Viridiplantae > Streptophyta > Pinopsida > Pinales > Pinaceae > Pinus > Pinus taeda. Next base: position 87,256 of record APFE030036621.1, read on the forward strand.
CTAGTGTTTATTCATTCAACATCATATGGAATCACTAAATAAGAAAAAATAAAAGGGAAGTAAGCAAGATAAGATCATCAACATAAAGAACAAGAATGATCTGAGACTTTCCCACTTTCTTGGTGTAGACGATATTGTCATAATGACACCTAGAAAAGCCAGTTCCTAAAGGAAAGCTATCCATTTTGGCCTTCCACTCCCGAGGGGCTTTCTTGAGATCATAAAGGGATTTCTTAAGCTGACATACAAGGCTATAGTCTATTTGGATAAAGCTAGTAGGTTGTTCCATATAGATTTCTTCATGCAAGTCCCCATGCAAGAAGGCATATTTAACATCCATTTTATGGACTTCCCATTTGAAAGAGGCAGCAAGGGAAAATCATCAGCAATGCCAGTAGCTAAAATCAGTATATTCAATGCCTTCAACTTGTGAAAAACCCTTAGCAACAAGACAAGCTTTATGTTTATCAACTTTTCCATCTATTCCATACTTGGTTCTATAAACCCATTTGCATCTAACAAGCTTTCATTCCCTTTGGAATAGGAACAAGATCCCATGTATCATTTGCTAATAATGAATGATATTATTCATTCATAGTTACGTCCCAATCTGGATGGCTTGAAGCTTCTGTAAAGCTGTGAGAATCATAATTTACTAAAGCTTGAGCTAGTAAAGAAGAGGCTCTATCGAACTGAGAACATGTACACCACTGATCTGTAGGATCACCGGCAAGAGCACCTGTTGCATCTCGAGTAGCACAGACCCATTCTGGAAGCTGACGAGTTGAAGGAGGATCCTGAGAAGGTGGGGAGGTTATTTTTGTCCTCGCTGTCATCATCTGAAAAAAGAAATATTTTCAGAAGTAGAAGGGATAGAGAGACGTGGCACATCTGTCGAACTACGCTCGTAGGACAATATACTTTCAGCAAACTTTACATCTCTTCTAATGATAACATTTTTGGACTTAAGTGGAATGAGTCTATATCCATTGACATCTTCAGAATATCCAACAAAAATACATTTTTCACTCTTAGTTTCTAAAGCTTTATGTTTCTCATCTGGATTATGGGCCCATGCTTCACTTCCAAAAACATGAAAGTGACTTGCATCTAGTTTAATTGAGCTCCATGCTTCTTCTGGAGTGATATTCTTTAAAACCTTAGTAGGAGTGTGATTTATTATGTAATTTGCACAGTTAATTGTTTCTGCCCAAAAATTAAGACTAATCCCTTTAGATTGAAGCATTCAATCAGCCATTTTCTTTAAGGTGCGATTCTTCCTTTCAACTACACCATTTTTTTGTGGAGTATATGGAATAGTATGTTGTATTTGAATTCCATTCTCAGTGAAAATGTTAATGGATTTGTTGTTAACATATTCTCTGCCATTATCAAATCTTAGCTTAAGAATTTGATGTCTAGATTGTTTTTCAACAAAGTCCTTAAAGGCCAAGAACATGTTAAATACTTCACTCTTGAGTTTTAAGAAGTATACCCAAGTGCATCTAGAGAAATCATCCATGAAAGTTAAGAAATACTTGTAGCCAGAGAATGAAACAACTAGAAGTGGACCACATAAATCACTATGCACAAGCTGTAAAGGGGTTGAGGTGTTCCAAGAGGAATGTTTTTCAAAACTATCCCGATGATGTTTTCCTAGTACACATCTGGAACAAACACCATCTCTGCAAGATACCATTGGAAGACCTGTCACCATATTTTCGTTACATAGATTTTGAAGGGAGCGATAGTTTAAGTGACCAAATCGCTCATGCCAAAGTGTGCTCACTTCATCATTATGAGCAACAAATACTGAGGGAAGATTTGATGACCCAAAGTTGTGAAACTTATACAACCTTGTGGAATCATCAACAATACCAATAGCTAGAATCTGTTTAGGATCTCTTAGATCCTTTATTACAACATCATGAGGTGAAAATTCAACAATTTTACCTTCACCTGAATGAGTTATCTGATATACAGATAGAAGGTTGCCGGATAAGGTTGGAACACATAATACATCATTAAACTGACCATTGTCTAGATGAACAGTTCCAGTCCCTACAACATTAAGAGATCTATCATCACCAACATATATATTTTTGGTGTTACAATCATGTAAAGAAGAAAACATGGCTTTGTTTTGGCCATGTGATAAGGGGCTCCAGAATCAATGAGCCACTCATGAGAATGAGAAGAAGAAGATACATTTAATGCATAACCAGACTGAGATGATTGACAACGACATGCAGAAAGTGCCATTCCTGAAGATGAAGTTGAAGTTGAAGTAGAAGAATGCTCCACATCGATGTTATGTTTCTTCATTGCGGCTTCCAAGGCTTCCATCTTCTTAAAGCATTTAGATTCTAAATGGCCATCTCGATTACAAAAGTTACAATGTCTATCAGTCTTCTTCCATTTGTTTTTATTGGTCTTATCATTTTGCTGAATTGATCTTTCATTTTGAGACTGAGTTTGCTTAGGACCCTTGTTTGGTTTAGGACCATTCTTTTTAGGATATGACTTCTTAGGATTCTTTAAATTTGGTTGCTGCTGGGCGGCTAACGCTTTCTTGGAAGAGTTTCCAAGATTAAGAAGACAAAGGTGTAAGAGTTTTTCTTGTTCTCTTATTAAAGAATCACAAAAAGAGTCAAAGGAAGGGGCCTTGTAGTCTTTTCCTTGACAATGAAAGCTTCCCTTGTGGAATGGAAGGTGGAAACAAATACAGAGTAGGCTCGTCCCAACTTAGTAAGGATGGAATAAATAAGGTTACTATCTTCTTTCTTAACCTTAACACCTTCCAAGAGATATCTAAGGGTCTTGAATTTGGACAAGAAATCTTCAATGCAAGAAAAATTATTAGGATCCAATGTAAGCAACTCATTTTCAAGTTGATGGGCTCTAATTTCATTTTTAATCCCAAAAACTTTAGTGATTTGTTCCAATGCTTCATGAGGAGTAGCAAGTTCTGCATATGGAATCTAAGATCAGGAGAAATAGACATCCCTATCAAACCACGTGCTTGATCTTGTCTATTTTCCCATTTTGCAGCCTTGTCTTCATCTTTTGGTTTCTTCTCTTGGTTCGTGGCTATTCTATAGAGACCTTTACTTCTAAGTAA
>APFE030036621.1:93168-128699 GCA_000404065.3 Pinus taeda
GCTTATAATCAAGCACATGTTATCCTCCTCAAGCTTGTAAAAAATAAAGAAGTACTTGCCAGAAATGGTGGGGGAAAAGAGAGAAAAGTGAACCTGTTTTTCATACTTTGTAACCACTCTTGAACATGAAACTTTCATTCACTTAGGTTGGGAAATCCTTTGCCTAACAGTTGATCAAACCACATTGAAAGTCTTCAGCCGGTTTCTTGGTATTAACTTTGGGTCAATCGTCACCAAACCATCTGCTATTTTGTTATGTGTTCAAGAGGTCAGTGTGAATAAGCCATTCATCTGCAAAAATATCTATCATCCATCTTGACCATCTTTGAGTCAGTCCTTGCAACTAAATTTCTTCAAACTTGATCTATGATTTCGTGTTGTGGGCTTGCCTACGACGGATCGCTTCTATCGACTTCAGCTCTTTATCTAGAAAGATGATCTAGAAATCACCAGTACCTTGGGATCTGCATGCCTCAATGGTAGGTTTCTCGCCTTCGATGATAAGTTGCATCATTTACCTTCGATCGAAGGATTCCGTGACATGTTCGACATCAACACATCTAATCACATCTCATGGATTGTATTGAGTACTTTGAGATCCATTGTCATTATTAGTGGTTTTTCTCACACTTGTTAATAATTTACATCATCGAATGGTAATCAAGTGGTTTCTACCATGTTCGACTTCGACACATTCATTCGCATGGATAGAATCGTACTATTTCGAGAAGTAGAAATTAAGACCCTGGATCTAGTTTCCACCATCCAGGTTGCGAGGAATTTTGTATTCAATATATTGTATACTATTCATAAACAGATGGTTGCGTCCATACTGTGTCTACATGTGTCTATACTTGTGATGTATTACAAGATCATTCCTATACCAGACTAGTAGTTAGTTTTTTAATTAGTTTTGATCTGAGTATGGGAATGCCTACCTCAGCGATGATATGATCTCATATATATATATTTTGCACTTGAATGTTTTTTACAGGTTCCAACCGAGCTCTCCGCAAGATGATCCTCGAAATGATAAAGTACTTCAATCTTCCTAAATGATAAATGAAATCCTCATCTACTACATACTTCGCACTTTAGGGGGCAATCTGTTACACAAAAATATCGTCACCACCATGATTATTTGCAGTCAGTATGGGTCTATCATCACTTATACTAGCCTCCTAAGCAAGTCTCAGACCTTAGCTCTTCATGTCAAGCTTTGCAAATGAGAGAAAGACATTGAAAATTCATATTACTCTAGTTCTGCACTTTCTCCTACTTTTACCTACAGACCCACACGCTTTGTTCATAATACCTGCGTACCTGCACGCTCTGTCTATAAAGGGGTGGGTGCGTACCCCTGTAAAAGTCAAAAAGGCGCAAGTTTATCCTAAAAAACTCACTTTTGGGTTAATTCTAGATGTTTTTAGAAGGATTTTGACGTGGATTGTTCGCTCCAAGGTGGTTCATGCATCCCAAAAGAGAAGGAGCTAATCCCTTGATAGGAGGAGCTATCCCTTTGAAGGAGGGCTTTATCCCTTTGAAGGAGGACCTAGTAACTTCCCTCCATTGCACTATAAATTAAGGCATTGGGTCAATTGCTAGGGAGGTTAGAAGCTGAACATTTTGAGGGTAAATGCTGATGGAATTGGGACTTCCTAGTTAAACTTGAGAGGAGAGATCACATACCTTTTGGTTTCATTGGAAAGTGAGTGAAACTTGTCAAAGTAGAGGAGACTTCTTGTCGGACCCTAGGAGGATCTTGTACAACATCAAGGCACAAGTTGTAAAGTTCTTCTTCATTTGAATTGATACAATCAGATTCATTTTTCTCAACAAATTGTCTTATGTGGTTTGTTTCATAATCTCCTTGATCATTATGATGAATATGCTTTATAATATTGGCTTTCCAGGTGCTATTTAATTTGTTTTCTTGTTTGTGTTTGCAGACTTACACTTCAAGGAAGCTCATTTGAAGCAAGGGAGCGACGCTTCCACAAACTTGCACTGGATCCAAGGTAGGCCTAAAACACTTGTTTGCCTCTGTTTTAATTGCATATTTAGAGAAAGATAGTTTTTTATTGGCTTGCTTGTCACTAGATATCCTTAGATACTAGGAAGGTCGATCTTGTCCGCAACCTCGACTCATTCCGCGTGACAGCCATCTCGATTAAAAAAGTGGCAACGTCTATCAGTATTCTTCCCTTTGTTTTCATTTTCCTTATCATTTTGTTGAAATGATTTTTCATTTTAAGACTGAAATTGCTTAGAACCCTTGTTTGGTTTAGGACCATTATTTTTAGGATACTTCTTCTTAGGATTCTTTGAATTTGGTTGTTGTTGGATGGCTAAAGCTTTCTTAGAAGAGTTTCCAAGATTAAGAAGACCAAGATATAAGATCTTTTCTTGTTCTCTTATTAAAGAATCACAAAATGCATCAAAAGAGGGGGACTTGTAGTCTTGTCCTTGAGAAATAAAGGCTTCTCTAGTACAATGGAAGGTGGAAACAAACACAGAGTAGGCTGGTCCTAACTTAGTAAGAATGGAATACATAAGGCTACCATCTTTTTTCTTAACATTAACACCTTCCAAGAGAGGTCTAAGGGTCTTAAACTTGAACCAAAAATATTCAATGGAAGAAACATTATTGGGGTGCGATGTAAGAAACTCATTTTGGAGTTGATGGGCTCTAATTTCATTTTTAATTCCAAAAACTTTATTGATTTGTTTCATTGCTTCATTAGGAATATCAAGTTCTACGATATGGAATCTAAGGTCTGGAGAAATAGACATCCCTATCAATCCACGTGCTTGATCTTGCCTATTTTCCCATTTGTCTTCCTTATCTTCATCTTGAGGTTTGGTTTCTTGGCCTGCAACTATTCTGTAAAGACCTTTATTTCTAAGTAAATCCACAATGTAGGACCGTCATTGGAAGTAGTTGGTGCTGTAAAGAATAATTTGGCATAGACTTTCCATTTTAACAAAAACTGAATCTATAGATGTTGAGAGTAAGTGTTCCAATGGAAAGATCTCGAAAAATTAGGCGGATTAAAAAAAATGGCTTTCGAATGAAGAAGTTATGGCTTTTCGAAGAAAATTTCTTGAAGATGCCAACAAAAAGTGTGAATGTGCAGAAATGAATGATAATGTTATATTTAAAAAATCCCCCCCCCGCTCCCCCACTTAATCTATTAGCTCACTTAAAAAAATTATTTTTTTGTGACTCACTTTTATAAATAAGTGAAAGTCACTTTTACAATGGCACTTTATGAGCTACCCACTAAATTGTAACTTAAATAAAATATAAAGAAACTTTAGAATTATAAGTGACTCACTTTTTATAATGGGTGAGAACACTTTTACATAAAAGTAACTTTAAAACATAAGTTACATGTGCTTTTTGAAAAAGTAACTCAACAAAAAGAAACACTTGAACTCAAGACCTTAGTAATTTTTGGAAAAGAGAAGGTTTTTTTTTTTTAGTCACTGAAGCTTTTGGGTGCGTTCTTACTTGAAAAAGCTCTTTTTTTTCCTAGAAGACAAAAACCACAAAACCCAACACGTACATACAAAAAAAAAAAAAAAACTTATGGCTTGAAGTTAGCTTTCGCCGGAAACTAAATATTTTCCTCAATGTTTCTCGATTTTTTAGATCACACTAAGGCGCACAGGAAAAGAGCATACACATGAGAAAAATCCTTCCTTTCTATTTCAAATTTGCCTAAATGGCACAGAGTCACAGGGCAAAGAGCATACGAAGAAATGAAAGGTATAGATCCAGTAATAAAAAACAGAGAGCTAAATAAACTGAAATAAATAGAGAGGTGAATAGTTAGAACTACAAATAAAGACTGTATACCTCCAGATCTTAAAAATGATGTAGCTAGGGCTACCAGAAACCTTTTTGCATGAAACGAAAGGGGTTACACACTGGAACAGATTCTCCTAACAAAATAGAGCAGTCCTCTCGATGTGAAAGAAGTCAGAAATAGTAGATCTAGGAAATGACAGTCGGATGCAGTTGTACTGGCTTTAGATTTGGATCACCAATGGATGTAGCCCTCAAATAGCTCTGATACCATGTACAAATTTACAGGGTAAGTTCCTTAGACAGAATACCAAATGTCACCACTCACAAATAGATCACAGATCAATACATCAGTATTTTTGACGTGGTTAAAACCCTCAAAGAGGGAAACAGTCCACGGCCTGAGCCAATGTGACCACTTCAGGAAATTTATTAATAAAATAATGAAAATTTACATAAGCTTCTATCATGAACGGTTACCCTACAAATGAACCTCCATGCTCTTTAAACAAATATCGTGGACCGATCGGGTGTTAAGCCACGGATCAAGTGTCAGTAATACTGCTGAGAGAATGAACCATCGGATAACTTCATGTCTAGAACATATCGCGATAGTCGGATTGTAAGTTACAAAAGTACATAGTAAAGAAGCACTCTTTATGTAACTCTACACTAGACCAAGTTATACTTAACTATTTCCTATGTGTCAGAATATCCTTACAAAAATAATTTCACAAATGGAAGCACTGACCGTACTCAAACCTGTTACTCCTACTTTCTACATATTTTAATTTTAATTGATCATCCTTATTAGAAAAAAACTTCAAACAAGTGTATAAAGGAACTTGATAGCTAAAAGCTAACAAGAGGGGATTTATAGCTCAAAGTCAACCAGAGTAAAAATGAGTGATTTTTTCTTTTAATATTGGAATAGAAAGAATACTCTATGCAAGAGCAATTTTTTTTTCCAAACCCTGAAATAAAATTATTTTCCTCACACAAGGTTGCTAACTACACTTCTCCAAGTGAGAATATTGTTCTAGCGTGCGTTGTTAGAGGGAAAACTTATTGTGGCTTTAAGTTTTAATTCAATTGAAAAAATGAAATCTTATACATATTTGTAATGTTAGCCAAGTCTATGCCAAGTCTATCCACATTTTTCCCTTGTTCTTCCCCAAATCCAAAATTTTGATCATCCAAGTTACTCCCACTTCTCAGTTTTGAAGCATCACTTAACATCACCCTTTTTCCATAGAAGGGCATTGTCCCCATGTATATGATACTTTGTTACTAGATCTACCTTTGACGTAACCTGGATCTATAGATTGAATCTAAATATGGTATAATATGTTGTGGAAGCAACCTAGTTCCACCAATCATATCTAGATCTAGCAGGATCCAGCCATAAATACATCCCAAATTTAGAAACAAGCCAAATCATCTCGGGAAACATATCCCGCAAGAATTTAAGTACCCATAACATGTGTATCCCAAAAAATTACAAATACGTGTTTGAAAAAAGATTCATGGACATTTGTGTTTTCTTGACGAAATAATAAAAATGTTAATAGTTAATACACATGTGTGCTTCCTTACTGAAACAATCAAAATTTGATGCACTAAACCCTTCTTCACAGTTTCATCACATGCATGCAATTGTTATGTCATAAACATAACAAATATCATTCTACTCTCAACTAGTTTATGGAATCTCATAGATGTTATTGTGTGTGCAGATGATGTTTCCCTATTATATAATCTCATTCGCTACTTAGCAGGTTTACAGAATGATTCTCAAGCATAGTTTTAAAACTTAGAACCAGCCTTTGGACCAACCACCTATCAAACGAGGTTTCAACTCAGTCTCAAATCGACTCATAGATCAAACCAGGTTCAATGAAACAATTAAAAAAACACATAAAAATATTAATTTTTCATTGAAAAAATTATTACTAAGATTCCAAACCGTTAGAGACAAAATGTGCAAATTTTACTCATCTGTGTATCATGTAAGTGTGAATATCTAAAACTGGAACCAATTGTAATAGATATCCACAACAAAAATAATATTCATTGATATGTACTTAAAATGAACCAATTTTTCTTATTTCAATAATCTGTAAGCCATCATGTAATATTCTTTGTACTAGTGTCAGTGCTAAGGGTAATCTTCTCTGAGAGAAGAGATTGTTGTTCACCCTATTAAGTCAGAGTATATGGAAGTGTGCTCATAATTTTCAAGAGCCAACCATTTCTTATAACTAGCTATATACACTAAAGATTTCCTTAAACCCATTCCTTTTCTCCATGCAAGACAACAAATGAAATTTAACAACCAAAGAGTGAAAATTCTACAAGCCAATGTTAGCGCTATTGTATTGCATGATTTGTTTTAGTTATTATAATCTATAGTCTTCCTACCTGTAACTGATGAAGAAACCTAAGATGTCTATGAGTAGGCAACTTTAGAAAAATAAACTCACTAGAAGCATGATGCTTTAAAAACTGGAAGACTTACTTGAGGTCTTCTTCCAAGTAGCCAGTGTGCAGGGGGGATGGAATGTAGGATGAGTAGTAAGGGAAGGATGGACTATCAAACTAAAACCATGATGTATAGTGATACCCAGAAATAGACACCTAGCAAATTCCTGACTCCAAATATGAGCCTGTAACAAATAACTAATCAGAGTCAAAGCTTTGTCCATAAACATCCCATCCCTATTGCTTCAAAAAATATTTTCCCTATCCAAATCAACTACATAGCTGTATATGGTTGTATTCATAAATAACATAACTTTCATATATCTAGCACCATATTTAATTTCAAAAATAAATTAGGATAATCCCTTTATACATAGAACCCAGTATACCATTCCAATAAAAACAACATCTGATCATAGCTCTCTAATAAATGGTTTTAAACATGAGTAATGAAAATATTTTGTTACATATTAACAATGCACATATTGTATTTGTGTTGTTGATTTTATAGTACTTTGGCTTGCTTGGTTTGTATTTTTTTGCCAACATGGTACTGTTGTTACTACACATTCATCAACATCATATTTTGGTGCACTAATGGCTAGTATGAACATCCTTTAAATATTTGTTTCTCCAATTTTTATGAATAAAAGTACACCTACATGAGGTTGTTGGAAAACCATCTTTCTTGGTTTGCAATTAAATCTAATATCATACCTGCAAGAGAGATCACATTTTGTAATTCCTAATTTAGTACAAAAATAACAAATGCTCAATATGACAAGGATATTAGCCTACATTCAAGCTCAGAAGCTCAGCTCTTAGCCTAATAGTGACAACATCTCAACATTCCACAATTTCATGTCACTATGCAATAGCATGCAACATACAGGCACATGACACATCTTTCAAGCATTTCCCAATATGGATATTCCATGCAGTGTGGTCAACCATGTAGTTTGACCAACGATGTTACTAAGGCATTTAGGAACTTTTTTGTTAGTTCCTGAGCCCACCTTAGTGTGAAGGAGGGGCATGGTACCTATAGGAAAATATCACTTTGTCTGTGACAAAACAACAATAGGGGATTGATCTTTGTAGAGTTCATCACCTTGGTAATTAATCGTAATATTATTTTTTTCTTAAAGTAAAAGGATAGAAAATGTAAGATAAAGGAAAATGTCAGGATTTCAGGGTTGGCATGATTGTAGCCTTTCCACTGGATTTTATCATGTATGAGGCTATGGGATTGGCATTAGTCAAGACCACCAAGCCATGGCATTTTTCATAATGAAATCATTCTACGAGAATTATTATAGACACGAGACTCATAAAATGTCATTTATGAATATCATTCTTATTGTCTTGCTTATTTTATTAAAATATAATATGTTACTTCAAATATATATGTATTTTGTATTTTTTATATACCATGTTTCTCCCGTATACCCATTTTGGGAGGTCATGTTTTCAAGAGCTCCCATTTCAGAAGCTTGTACACATTCCAATGTTTTGTGCAGCTTAGTCTTGCATGATATGTGTACTATATATTTCACAGATCACTCTTTAACTCCCTCGCACTTATCTCCAATCCACAAAGGTCTGAAATCAGGCAATGAATAATTTCATGTAGTAGAGGACCATGAAGTGTATATACTATATGTAGTGAATTTAAATTTCTTCCAAATTGAATCTAAAAAGTTGACAATTTTATGGAGAATTCGGCCTCTTCAAAACATTTGAAGGTCAAAAATTTACCTTAAAAATTGGCATACTTAATAACAGAGGTGTCTGTCAATATTTTATCAAGATCCATGTATACAATTATTAGCCTATATTATATGTTCATAGAGAGTAAAAAGTTTTATTTGACAGTGGGATGTCATAACAGATCTTGGAAGTAGACCCATCACTAGGAGTGGTCAAGTCATCCACTTCCCATATGATAAGTCTTGCAGCGTGGATAACCTGAGCACTAAATTATTTAGCATGGTGTTAGAGCATCTAGATACTTTTTCCCACAGCACAATGTCTGAAATTCAACAAGGGTGAAGACATATCCTTCAATAAGTGCCACTTTTGTGGCCATAGAACATAGAGGAAGGGCCTCATATGAATTTGAAATCAAGGCACAATTTTAGTCTATAATGTCAACTACAAATAATACTTGCTAGTTACTTACGACCTATCATTCAATCTCTCTTATTTAATGTCTATTATGGTATTTGTTCATCAAACAAGTTTTAATAGGAAGGAATATAATGGACAAAATCACAATCACTAGAGATGCACTTCATACCATCCAAACCCAAAAACTGGCCTCCATGTTCCTAGAACTTGTCATGGAAAAGGCATGTCATAAGTCAAGTTAACACTACCTAATTTCAATCTTGAACTGAACAACATATATTAGCATAATCTCATTTTGGTTAAGAGCATTTTATACTCAACCAACATTTTAGTCCTAGTTAGTAGCTACCCAACTTGTTTCTATCCCATTTAAAGAGAAGTCAAAGAATGTTGTCATCTTGTATCAATTCTTTGCATTTGATCAACACATGACATTTCTAACATCTTGATATGGATCCAAGAAGCAAGGCTCCTAAAAGGAAAGGCAGACAATAGCCCAAAAAGTGAAGGTCAACCACCAATCATTTGTTGATGATACAATTCCTAGCATAAGAAAATTGCTAGAAGATTTCTCTTGACATCCTTTGTGAAGCTTCAGGATCAAACATCAACTTTCCAAATTGCAGTCTACTTTTGATGTAATAATCCCTTGGTAGTGGTGCATCTTAAGTTGGGTTTTATGTTTTGTTGTTATCATGATAGTTTTTCTAGGAATAACATTTTTTATTTACAAGGTATGATGTTACACCAATTTATTAAAGTACACCCCTCTTTGGAACACCTGCTTATAGCAATTTAATTTTTTGGTGACTAATTGATCCTTGGAAGGGAATTATGGCCATATTTGATAATTAACCTTTGTAAATGCATCGTGAGGTTGATTTAATTGTTCAATAGTTAAATGGATCTAATTTATCCAAATTAAGGTTAATAACTTGTGCTCCCTACTTCATTGGGTTCCTTTTCACACTTGCAAAGGGAGGATGGGACGTTACTTAGTCATCTTATTAAATTTGGAAAATATCCTTGTAGGAAAAATTTGTGGAATCACTTCTTACTATTCTTGAAGGTGTATGCTAATTTATTCCATGTATTTTTGGCATTATCAAACCTATATTTCACCCTTTTCTACTTGGATTTGTACCCACTTACTATTTTTGGATTTGACTACTTCATCTTGCACATTCATCCATGGAATTGGTTGCTTGGGATTTACTCATGTGAATTTAGTGGGAGATTAATTAATTTATTTTTGTTGACTCTTTCCTTACACAAGTCTTGAGGAGTTTTAACTACTTCAAAGATTATTTATTTATTTATTGAGGGAGTTGCACATTGGAGAAAGTGTCCTCAACGAATCTTTCTACTTTGAAAATATTGGAGGCTTTACCAAGCCTTTCTTGAGGAGCACTCCATCTAGTTGATATATTTTTTTTGGGTTGCAGTTGGACCCAAATTCTATGGGACAGATGGCTAGAAGCTTCGAATATAGAAAACCAAGGAATGAAAAGATTCCAAAAAAATCTATATTTTAGATATTTTCTATATTCCCAAATCTATGATAATTTGAAAGAGAGGTTCGGGAGGCTCAATAAAGATAAGAGGCTAAAAAAACTATCACACAAGACCACTACTTACACAATTTGGCATAATAGAAATAACACTTTATTTGATGAAACAATCCCACCTCTAGACAATGACTAGTATGTGGACCACGAAGTTGCAAGCAGTATTAAGCATGGCACCTTGTCAAGGAATTCCAATAGTCAGAAAGGAATTTTGAGATGCGAAGTGTATAAGAAAAAAATATCTATAATTTAGATCGAGAAACTAAGAACCAAAAAAAATAAATTAATTATAAAAATAAATAAAGAGATGAGCTCCAGTGAACAATTTTATGACACAAACTGCATTCCACTACCATACAAAATGTCAACATAATCGAAAACACAACGACACCTATTAATCCAGATACATCTAGTGTTCTCCAAACTCCATTAACCTCTGTAACATCTCCTACTTTTCTATAAGCTATTAGGTCCTTATAATATTAATGATTCCCCCGTTACTATTTTCATTGCCCTTATTGTTATTATTGTGCCCCTATTGTCCCATTTTTATTATTGTGCCCCATAGAATCCCACTATTGTTATTGTTGTGCCCTTATATTATTATTGTTATGTCGACTTTGATTATATTGTGACACCTTAGACTCCTAGATATATAAAGGAGGTTTTTTCATTTGTATCATATAAGAATTGTTCATTTGTGTAATGTACAAAAGGTTTCCCCCTCGAAGAGGCTGCTTTTGAAGTCTCACATCTATCTTTTCTTCTATTTTTTGAGCTGGGTACATAACATTTCGTATTAGAGCTTTGAATTCTAGGACTTCGCTACTCCAAATAGGTCATCATGCCATTTTCACTATAATGTTTTTTCTATGACATTTCAGAAACCCACTTGAGCCGAAATCTCAGTGAACATTGGGTCTGAATTTCAGATCTTTTCTCAGAATATTTTGAGAGATAGGATCCAAGGAAGTTAGGGTTTTGCAAGCTCCTAAATTATATCTCAAAGCGGTAACCTGGGGAAATCATCATAAATTTCTCTCTAAGCATCATATTAAAATCTTGTAAAATGTTACAGAAAGAGGATGGCATGTAGTTTTATGTGTATTGATTTCAAGTCCTAAGGTTGAAAAAATGATATGTGGCACTTAGTATAAGTCTTCTCTACTGAACTAGTCTATAACCAAGTCATTGTGGGAAATTTGGCATAACTCCTCCATGGAGAATCCATCTTGATCATACTTGCAGGGTTGGAAACAAGACTCATAGGACTAGCGTAGGATGCAATTTTAGACCTTGGAGATCCGAAATTACAGAGACATAATAGATTTAATATCGAGCACCTACAAAATGAAAAAAGGTGTGTAGTTTTTCTAAATTTTTGCATAATTTTTGTTTGAAAAATTAGTTTGAAGGAATTCAAAGGGCATAGTGAAGCATAATTATCATTAATTGATGGCACAAAGAAAGAAAATTAAAACACCTAGTAAGCAACCTAAAATCTCTAGCATGACTCATGAAGAAGAGGAAGAAATGCAACATGATATATCAAAATTACAAGACCAAGTGCAACAAAATTCACTGCCACAAAAAGTAACAGAAGCTAAGATGGATGGCATAGAAGCTAAGATGGATGGTATAGAAGAAAAACTTACAGGCAACGTGGAATATTTGAAGACAAATTTGACAAAGTTGCTACAAGAAATGCTTACTAATGGTGAAGGGTAGTAAAGGAAAATCATGAAGAGAACAAAATAAATGTTAATCATGATTTCATAGACTCTAACATTGGATTAAAGACCCACCATGTTCCAAAGATCAATATGAGGAAGTTTGATGGAAAAGATCTCGTAACATGGATACTACAGATGGAGAAATATTTCGATCTCCATATTGTGCAAAACACACAAAAGGTATGCATTGAAAACTTTATATTTTGAACCAAATTAGTTTGTATGGTATCGATGGCTTTGCTCTCATAAACAAATTGGAACTTAGCCAACTTTTACAGAAGAAATGATGGCACCTTATGAGGATACAAAAAAAAAACACCTTTTTTAGCCAATTGATAAATCTCAAATGAAAGGGTTCAATGAGGGAGGAGATTGAGGACTTCCAAAAATTGAATAGAATGGTAAAAGATATTCCAGAGGAGCATAGGATTGATGTGTTCATAGGGATTTTAAAGGATAACATCCAACATGACGTTCACCTTTGGGAACTTGGTTCATTAGAGAAGGCATTTAGGTTGGCAAGAAAAATGGAAAGAAAACTTATGGCAACAAGGAAGCCTACCACTTACAACTATAAATATGAAAGTGTTGTTTCCCTTAGCCTTCCACAACCTACAAGGTTGACACCACAACAGTTCGAAGAAAAAAGAGGAAAAGGGCTTTGTTAAAATTGTGATAGAAAATACACTAAAGGTCATAAGTGTGTTGAGAATAAATTATTTTTACATAGATTGTGAAGAGGAGGAAGAAAATGACCAAGAAACATCAAAAGAAGAGGATATACACAAGGAACAAACCCTAGAGAAAGAAGAAATGAATCTGACCATATAATGCAATGCATTGGTCAGAATTACCACTCCTCAAACTATCAAGATAGAAGGACATATAAAGAAGAAAAGATAATAGTGTTGATTGATTGGGGTAGTACCCATAATTTTATTTATTGTAAGATATCCATGGAATTGGATTTCCTCCTATATCTAGCACCAAAGTGTCAAGTGATGGTTGCAGGTGGAGGAACCATAAATTTCTTTGGAAAGTTCCATAATACCAAGCTATCCATGGGATAATATGTATTGAATAGCCCAATGCTTTCCATTCCAATGGGTGTCATTGATGTTGTACTAGGAGTCCAATGGTTGCAATCCTTGGGTACAATAGCTTTTAATTTTCAAGAACTCTTCATGAATTGTTTTTTAGAAGGAAAGGAAGTTGAATTAAGGGATATCACAAGGAAACCAAGAAATATAATAAACTCTAATGGAATGATAGAGCTTCTAAAGAAAGAACAGCATGACATAATTGCAAAATTATGTTCACAAAAGGTTCCCACATCGAGTGAAATTGAACTTATGGTTGCAGAAATGCTAGAGGCTAGTACAAGTCAACCTAGTCAAAGTTGTTTCTCTTCTCCAGTATTATTATTGCACAAGAAAGATGGATCATGGTGCATGTTTCCATATTATAGGGAGCTCAACAAGCTCACTATTAAAGATAAATTTCCCATTCCTGTCATTGATGAATTATTTGATGAATTGCATAGATCAATTTACTTCACCAAGTTGGATCTTCATTCAGGATATCATCAAATCATAATGAACACTGAATACATTCCAAAAACATCATTTATGGAAACAATTCAAAAGCTACATGGAAACCCAAATATTATTGTAAGCAACAGAGATTCATTTTCACTAGAAATGTTTGGACATAATTATTTTATTGTCTTGGTACTCAATTAACTCATAGCGCATCTTATCGTCCTCAATTTGATGGGAAAACTGAGATAGTAAACAAATGTTTGGAAGGATATCTTCATTTCTTTGTATCTGATAAACAAACACAATGGTTCAAGTGGTTGTCTCTAACTAAGTGGCGGTATAACACTTCCTTCCATACTGCAGCAAAAATGACCCCATTTATGGCAATTTATGGATATAATCCACCATCCATCACATCATATTTAAGAGAAAATTCTAAGGTTCAAGCAGTGGAAGATCACATGAAGCATCAACAACAAGTTCTCCAACTCTTAGAGGATAACCTCACTTTGTCATAGAATAGAATGAATTAACAAGCAGATCAACATGGAAATGAAACAAGTTTTGATGTAGGTGACTAGGTATTCCTACGGCTACAACCATATAAACAAATTTCCCTCAAGAAAGCTAAGAAGGATAATAAATTATCACTAAAATATTATGGTTTGTACAAGGTGTTGTGAAATATTGGTATAATGGAATACAAATTGGAGCTTCTTGTAGCTTCCCAAGTGCACCCAGTTTTCCATGTTTCATGCTTAAAGAAGTTTATAGGTGACAGGCTCCCAGTTCAAACAATATTGCTAAGTCTTGACGAGGAAGGAAAAATCAAATTCAAACCTAAAGCAGTCACATAAATAAGAACTCAACAGCTACGAAATTGATCAATTTCAGAGTATCTCATCAAGTGGAAGAAATTACCCACTGAAGATTCCACATGGGAGGATGATAATTTTATACAGAAGCATCCAGAACTACTCAAGCATTGAGGACAACACTTTTTTGAAGGATAGGGGCATTTTTGTTCCCTATAATACTATTTATTCCCCCATTACTATTGTCATTGTAGCCATTATTGATATTATTGTGCCCCTATTTCCCCCATATTGTTATTATTGTGCCCCATAGAAGCCCACTATTGTTATTTTGTTGCCCTTATATTATTATTGTTATGTCAGAGTTGATTATATTGTGACCCCTTAGACTCCTATATATAGAAAGGAAGTTTGTTATTTGTATCATCCAAGAGTTGTTCATTTGTCTAATGTAAAGGAGATTTCCCCCTTAAAGAGCATGATTTTGAAGTCGTTGATCTATCTTTTCTTCTATTTTATGAGCTAGCTACATAACATAAGAAACCTAATGTATCCTAGTTTAATTTTAAGTTTTCAGTTATTTATGCAACCATTAAATTGTGTAGGAATAGGAAGTATAAAACACAAGGCAATATTTGTTGTAGATGTAGCAAGCTGCATGGTAATCTAAGAAGTAGCTATATAAAAATAGCAAAGATAGTCAACCGTACAAAATCATAAGACAATAATGGATGTATGGTAATTTCAATCCAGATGCCCACTACTTGGAAAGCAAGAAAACATCCACCATAAATATCAAATCAGAATAAAATGAGCTTTTAAAAATTAAAGAAAAAATGAAAAACCCGCTAGTATAAAGCACTAAATAAGTAAGCCATATAATCAGGATCCAGAGTCACTAATTAAAGAAGATAAGCAAATTAACTGATAGAATCTAATTAGTGGCTCTGAAATGGAGTAGGAATATCATGGCCAGTCACCTTGCTTGCCTATGCATAAGCATGAGACTTTTATAGTGATGGACAATTTGTTTTATGGATACAGAGTGGATAGAACACAACTAAGATGGTAGCATCATATATCTAGATAGTTCTTAATATGTTCTGCAATAGATAGAGTATCTTTATTTTCATGAAAAATTGATGTGGATCAAACATTTCAAATGCCTTCATGCCAATGAATGACTACCAATTGTTTGGGAAGGCAATATCTTCCATTGATATTAAACCTATTTGTCTCACATCGACATCTTCATAAACATAAATAAATAGTATTATTGTTTCTACATCAAACCAATAAAATAAGGAACTCAATGATAAAACTAACAGAATGTCAAAATTTGTGAATCTCCCATAGAATATAACAATACCAAAAAACTAGAAACATAAAAAAAATTACATTTCATCCCTAATAGTAGAATAGTAGAACTAAAATTAAAAGTAAAAAATATATATAAACTAGTGGATATGCAACTACTATTATAACATGAAATATAGAGACCTTGAACCCTCGAACAATGCCATTAAAAATCAAATAGGTCTAAAACAACTCAACTATGCACTTATGATAAAAAAACAATTTAATATCCTAGAAGTATAATTACCTATTCTAGTACTATAAATAATTTGACACCTCCATTTTGTTTGACCATGAGTCAAAAGTTGATCTATGATGTAATTCAAGCCAATCTGAAAATAGAGGGAAATATCTATGTATACCATTTGTGTACAAAAAGCTATGATCAATTTTATTTTCTTCTACCAAAATATTAGAAAACATTTAACTTTATAATCTGCCTGGAAAAAAATAGCACAAACATAGAACGATTCCATTCGCAGTTGGGAAAAACTGTCAAATTTTCAAAGTACTACTAAAGATCAAAATTTAACTGGGCCCTATTGCTGAAGCGAAGTCTGACTCCCTGATGGCAAGTCAAACTCAGGAACAACAAACCTGCAAGACCCTCCTACTGAACCAAAGCCTGACTCCTGGATGGCAAGTCAAACTTAGGAACAACAAACCTGCAAGTATTCATGGGCGACAACATGACCTAAAAGTAACTTGTAGGCTATTCACTACCTGACAAATCCAACTTGTGGGAAGATGGTAAAATCACCTGCATTAAACTAAACACTAAAAAGGAATTGAAAACCCCTCATTTTTTAATAATTTTTCCTGCCAAGTTGTTGCAAACTCTGAGTCCAACTCTTGCACTCCAGCCTCGCCAGATCCTTTGCCAAGTTGAATTTTTCAGCGTTGATTCCATTATACCACATAGATATATTCTGTGCATGGGATGTATTGCACTTGAATTCAATATTATTTTCAATTTCTTGCATATTCGTGATATTTTCGATCTCATTAGAAGGATTCCAAATGCCTTTAAAAAGAGAATTCCACCCAATTCCCCCTAAAATGACTTGTAAACAAGAAATTGGATTCGTATTAAGAACATCACACATGTTATAGACCAACAAGTTTCTTCAAGAGACACTTTCTAAGGCCATGCTTTGTTTATGAGGCCTCTACTCACATTGATTAGCCTGTTATCCCCTTCCTATGGAGAGCACAATGTAAGGCTCATAGACCTCTGTTTCAAATTTAAATCATATTAAGAATCTACAATTATCTTCTTTTAATTTTTAGTTTATATATGTAATTTGTAGCCATTTTGGTTGCGAATTGACGTGGTATTTTGAGGACATTTCTTCCCATTGAATCACGGTGATATTATTTTTTTGTTAATAGAAAAAAAATATTGGGAAAACCAGTTTTTGAGTAAAGTTTGGACGTCATTCCAACATAATTTAAGCAATCGTAAAGCCAAAAAAGGAAACAAATGTGATTTCAGTCGACCAAGGTTCAAGCCCGTGGGAAAGAAAAACGTAATGAAAATTAATTGGTTTGCATGGAACCTATTACAATCCCAAAACAAAACTGTAAAGATTCAATTCTCAAGAAATTAATGGCAGAAAATAAATAAATTGAATATTGACCGTGAAATGGGAGAGATTGAAAATGGTCCAAGCAGTGTCAGTAGTGCATTCGATTATAAAGACTATGATGATCCATGTGAAGAAGAGTGTCAGAATGTAGGTTGTGCACACGCCGGGATACATAAACCATGATGTGCTCTTGTTCAAATGCAGTGGAGGCATCACCTACATGTACAGGTTTCCCATCCCCATATTCGATAATCTCAATCCACCTTCTTGCATTGAAGGATTTATTAGATGACAAATGATCTCCTACTTTTCCCTCTTTTTATCGTCTTAGAATATACACAATCTCTCCTTCCGATTTAACTAAGCTAAAGGATATGTATTCATTCGGAACTAATTTTAGTAAATATAAAGAGATATGTATTGGTTCAGAACTAATTTTAGTAAATATAAAGAGAATAAGTACAATCAATACCATTCTTAGTTTAAAGGATTTTAAGGAAATTATTTTTGATAGCTCTCTAGCATCTCATTACAAGGATTCAAAATTCAAAATTAGATTTCCAAATTTCAGCCAAGTTTTTCCTTTCAAGTATTAATAGAATTTAATGTGCAAGTTAATTGTCTTGTAAACAAAATACCAAAGTAAATGAAGGTCTTTAAGCCATCCTTTAATCTTACTTGTGTTTTATCAAACATGAAGGCATGTCTTGATTTTCATAATAAACATGTCACAATACTCCCAATTCATGTGATATCAAAGTAAGGGACAGGATGTAAAGGGACTTATTCACTGGCTTCACACATGTTAGACTTATCTCATAATTGGCATTTTGAATCCTTTCATGTCATATATTAGGACTCAACTGGGATAATGGAGCAGTTTGTGAGTGGTCTTGGTGACATAGTTTGATGGAAATAAGCTCTAAACCTATGTGCTTTCTTGGTAATAACTTCTCATTGTCTATGGATTTTGATTTAGAATTTTTATCTTATGGTAAGGGTTTTGATGGTTTTGTGACACCCTATCAATGTTTTTTTTTTGAGAATCCTATCATTTTCATGATGTCTAGGTTCTAGGTGTTTGTTGGCTCAATATTATTTTGGGTTGTTTGGACTAGGTGTTGGAATCCACATACCATACCTTTCCTACCCTACCCTACCCCCCCAGTGCAATTCTTGTTCTCAAGGACATCCAAAACAGAGATAATGATTATTTTATTAGACTCTCATTTTTAGGCACTTCGTAATTCCCTCCTAATTGGGAAATATTTCCTAAATATGGACTAAAGTGAAACCCAAGAATTTAATAGAGATCTCTATAGACATGAGGAATCTATCAAAATAATAGAACCTCAATTTTCTTAGTAACCACCAAGGTTTATGAAAATTAACATCAATGTATATATCAAAATGCTTTGGTCATGGACACCCTAGTTTAACAAAAGTAACAAATAAAAATGTTGGAAATAGAATATTTCATGCTAATAAACTTGGTTTGCAATAATGATAAAAGGCTCACACTGAGCTTCCTCTAATGACGTAATGTTAATCAATTTATCTTAGTAAGACCTCAAGGAAGAAAACAAGAAAACATCAAATAATGAAAGACATGGACCTAAGCAATCAAAATTCCCACCCTACCAACAGTAAACAAGATGAAGCCATCAACAAACACATCTTTCATTAGTTTCTATGTTTTGTAAATCAATATTAGGCATCACTTTAGGGTGTCTACTAGCAAGAATTAATTATTTGGGTCTAAAAATGGGAGAAGTGATTGTTATCATCCCAACCTAAATCCAATTCCCACAAGTGAGATGTTGATGTCCTAACAAGTATATTGTTATAATGGCCTTGAACCTTGTGGTGCAAATCCTTGAGGTTTTAACAAATATAGTTTAATTTTTTTATCATTCTCAAAATGAGAAGAAATACCTAGTGACTTTCTTGGGGATATCTATTACATAGTATAGTACATGCACACTAGTATTATGTAGTAGAGTCTCCTCAAACAAAGGGAGACTTTGGGTTGGGCACAACATTGTTTTTCCAATGATTTGGTTGGGTTCCCAAGCTGCAAAAAAAGTAAGGTTGCCTGTGAGGGCATTACAACTACATAATTCCAAGGTGTGCTAGGGAATGCTAGGAAGTCCTCACACATGCTAGGTAGTTCCAAGGCATGCTAGGCATGCCAAGACAATCCAAGTGCTAAGGCATGATAAGATGTGCTAGGTGCCAAGATGTGGCACCACCGCATGTTAGGGAGTGTTAGGGCCAAGTGCCAGGGAAAGACAAGGGAGAACTAGTTTCAAATGCATAGAAATGAATGAATATTAGTGTCTAATAGGGAGTTTTAGACTCAACGATGTCCAAGTATGCTAAGGATGGAGTGACAAGATATGCTAGGCAGTTCCAGGGCATGCTAGAATATTAAGTAAGCATGCCAATATGTGCTAAGTGCCAAGGTGTGCCAATAATTGATAAGGAGTGTTAGTGAGTGCTAGGGAAACACAAGGGAGTACTAGGTCAAAATGTATGGAAATGAATGAATAAGAGTGTGTGAGAGGGAGCACTGGCGAGTTCTAGGTAGCTAAGGAGGGAGTGACATGGTATTCTAGTCAGTGCTAAGGCATGTTAGAGTGCCAAGGAAGCATGTTTCCAAGATATGTCAGGTGTCAGGTTGTGCCAATGCCTGCTAGGAAGTGTTAGGGAGTGTAATGGAAAAACAAGGGAGCACCAGGTCAAATTAATGCATGGAAATGAATGAATGAGATTTTGTGACAGAAAGTGTCAATGAGTTCCATATGTGCTAAGGTAGGAGTGACAAGGTATGCTAGGCAATGCTAATGAATGATAGAGGCTAGGGAAATAAGCCAATATATGTTAGGTGCCAGGGTGTGTCAATGCGTGATAGGGAGTGCCAGGGAAACACAAGGGAGTGATATTTTCAAATGCATGGAAACGAATAAATAAGTGTGTGTGACAAGAAGTGTCGGCGAGTTCTAGGTGTGCTAAGGAGGAAGTGACAAGGTATGTTAGGTAGTGCCAAGGAATGCTAGAGTGTGAGGGTGTCATGCTAATATGTGTTAGCTGCCAGTGTGTGTCAATGTGTGCAAGGAGTGGTAGGGAGTGCCATGGAAACACATGGGAGAATTAGTTCAAAATTCATGGAAATGAGTAGATAAGAATGTGTGATAGGGAGTGTCATTGAGTTTTAGGTGTGTTAAGGAGGGAGTGAGAAGGTTATATGCTAAGCAGTGCCAAGGAATTCTAGAGTATCAAGGCATGTTAGGAAGTGGTAGGGTGTTCTAGGGAGTGCCAAAGCATGCGAAGGAATGCATGGGGTGTTAACAAGTGCCACATAGTGCCAAGGGATTGTTAGACGTGCAAGGTGCTATGGCATGTCAAGATGTAAACTATGTTGCTTAGTTGTTTTATGGCCACGCTTAGACATGAGGCTTAACTTGGTAACTTGAAACTTGTTAAGTGAGATAAGTTGAAATTGGACATGAGTAGCCTAAGATGAGCTATAGTCAGTTCTTAGGTGAACAAGGCATAGTCTAGCTGTAGTAAATGTAACTTGGCCAACCAATTGTAGTTGAGGAAGGACTTAGTTGGGTTCCCAAGACCCAAGAAAAGTAAGGGTAGTTGTGAGCGCATGATTGCTAAGGAGTGCCAAGGCATGCCAAGGAATGAAAAGGAATGCTAACACATGCAAAAAAATGTCAATGCATACTAAAGGGTGTTAGGGAGTGTTGGGGATGTTGAGAAATCTAGGGCACAATAATTAGGTGATTTATCTTCTTATGATAAATTCTTGTGAATGCTTGTTGTGAATGATTTTGACTTCTTAAGATTAGGATATTTTCTTTACTTAGATTATTATAGTTTTCTCCTTCATAAAAAAACTACTAGTGCATAAACAATGAGAAGAAAAGGGACATAAACAATAGGTGATCAGCTAGGGCCAAAACCTCTACAACATGAGAGGAAAACCCAAACGAATTTTTCTTCTTATAGAGACTTCAATTGATGAATACCAAGGCCATGACCTAGAACCTTGACTCAACGACCTCTCCAAGACCAAGTCACAAGCCTCCTTGATTCAAATTCCTTCTTTTCCTTGAGTCAACGATGATCAATCTTCTTCCTTCATTAACTCATCTATCCTTCAAATTTTGGTTCCCTTGATCAATTCTGTAGTTCTCGACCCTCCTGCAGAAACCCTAGCATGTGTGGTTGACCAAAATTTTGAACCTTGATCTTATTCACTTGGATGGTATGACCTCTTATTATAATTTGGCTTGTAACCTTTCTTATCTTCTTTCTTGATTTGAATTCTTGGACAATAGAAAGACCTTCAACCTTTTTTACATTTGATAGTTCTTCCTTCCTTCGCATGTTTGAAGGTAATAGCCCTAAAACAGACCCATAAACAACACCAAAATCTTCACTCTTCATTGGTTATCTTCACATTTCTTATTGCAAACTTACTTAAAAAAATATATATATTTTCCACAAATGGAGGCCATGATGCGCTATACATAGTGTTTCGTCCATCAAAAGAAGTTGACTTGTGATATAGGTAAGTCAACTTGACATTATAGAAGAATTCTTAGGCCAACATGAAGAATAGTTTGTGACAAGGTCTAGCAGGGCTAATAAATTTTCTTTTACAATGGATTACATGCCCAAAATGGGTCTTAAATATTTGACATTGACTCTATGAATTTTATGGCTTGATGACCAAACCTAATAGCTCACAATGGGAGCTCTAACTAAAAATAAAATTCCTTGGTCATGAAACCCATGATTCAAGCATTACAAAAATGATTGTATTTTCTTCTTTACATCAATAACATAAAATCACTATTCCACATGTAATTATGAAGACCGAACCTAGTTACACTTTTCAACAAGGGCATTAAAAGGGAGAACTAGCTTAAAATGCATGGAAATTAATAAAAAAGAGTGTGTTCCAAGGAGTGTCAGCAAATTCTAGGTGTCCCAAGGACGAAGTGTGCGATCAGTTCATAATAAGATTTTCAAGAGGCAAACCTATGGTTGTGATAAGGGAATAGACAAGGCAATTTCAAACGAAGGGATACTTTGGGTTCGGCACAACACTATTTTTTCAATGCCTTGGTTGGGTTCACAAGCCGCAAAAAAGTAAGGCTATCTATGAGGGCATGGCTGCTACAAAGTGCTAAGGTGTACTAGGGAATTCTAGGAAGTACTAACACGTTCTAGCCAATTCCAATGCATCTTAGGCATGCAAAAAATGCCAAGTGCTAAGGCCTGCCAAGATGTGCCAAGTGCTAGGGTGTGGGGTGAACACATGTTAGGGAATGCCAGGGTCAAGTTTCAAGGAAACACAAGGGAGCGCTAGTTTCAAATTGATGAAAATAAAGTGTTAATGAGCTCCAGGTCTGCTAAGGAGGGAGTGAAAAGATATTCTAGATAGTTCCAAAGCATGATAGAATCTTAGGGAAGCATACAAAGGTGTTCCAAGAGCCAAGGTGTGCTAGTGCGTGTTGAGTGTTAGGGAGTGCCAAGGGAGAACTAGGTCAAAATCCATGGAAACAAATGAATAAGAGTGTAAGACAGGGAGTGTCAACAACTGCCATGTGTGCTAAGGAGGGAGTGACATGGTATTCTAGGTAGCGCTAAGTCATGTTAGCATGTTAGGGTGACATGCGGCCAAGATGTGTCACATGCCAAGGTGTGCCAACACATGCTAGGAAGTGTTAAAGAGTGCTAGGAAAACACAAGGGAGAAATAGATGAAAATAATGCATGAAAATGAATGATTAAGAGTTTGTGACAGGAAGTGTTAGTGAGTTCCAGGTGTGCTAAGGAGGGAGTGACAGGGTATGCTAGACAATGTTAAGTGATGTTAGAGGCCAAGGAACACATGCTAATATTTTCTAGGTGCTAGTGTGTTCCAATGCATGCCAGGGAGTGTTATGGAGTGCCAGGGAAACACAAGGGAGAACTAGTTTCCAATGCATGGAAATGAATGAATAAGTGTGTGTGAAAATGAGTATTGGTGAGTTCTATGTGTGCTAGGGAGGGAGCAACAAGGTATGCTTGGTACTACCAATGAATGCTAGAATGAGAGGGTGACATGGCAAGATGTGCCAAGTGTCAGGGTGTGCAAAGCATGTCAGGGAGTGTTAGGGAGTGCGATGGAAACACAAGGGACAACTAGTTCAAAATGCATAGAAATGAATGAATAAGAGTGTGTGATAGGGAGTGTTAGCAAGTTCCAAGTGTGCTCAAGAGGGAGTGGCAAAGTTATATGGGAGGGAGTTCCAAGGCATGCAAGAGTACCAAGGCATGTAAGAGTACCAAGGCATGTCAAGGAGTGGTATGGTGTGTCTGGGAGTGTTAAATCATGCCAAGGAATGTAATGGATGCCAACACGTGCCACATAGTGCCAAGGGATTGTTAGACATGTCAGGTGTTATGGCATGTCAAGATGTAAACTAGGTTTCTTAGTTGTTTTATGACCTTGGTTGGACATGAGCCTTGACTTGGTAACTTGTTAAGTGGGATGAGTTAGGATTGGACATGAGTAGCCTAAGATGAGTTCTAGGCCATTCTTAGGTTAACAAGGCATAGTATAGTTGTAGTAACTATAACTTAGTCAAGAAGTTGTAGTCGAGGTAGGACTTGGTTGGTTCCTAAGTCTTAAAAAAAGGGGTAGTTATGAAGGCATGATAGCTAAGGAATGCCATGGCGTGCCATGAAATGAAAAGGTGTGCTAGCACATGCTAGATAATGTCAATGCATGTTGAGGAGTTTTGGGGAGTGTTAGGGAATCATAAGGGAGAACTAGATCAAAGTGCATGGAAACAAATGAATAAGAGTGTCTTCTAGGTTGTGTCAATGAATTCTAGTTGTCCCAAGGACAAAGTGTGTTAGGAGAATTTCATAATAGGACTTGCAAGAGATAAGCCTATAGTGCGATAAGGTGATGGACAAAGCAGTTTTAGACAAAGGGAGACTTTGGACTATGGACAAAACTATATTTTCAATGACTTGGTTGGGTTGCCAAGTCGTAAAAAAAGTAAGGCTATCTATGAGGGCATGACAACTATGGAGTGCCAAGGTGTGCAAGGAATGTTAGGAAGGTATAACACATGCTATAGAGTTCCAAGGCATGTTAGGAATGCCAAGATGTGCTAGGTGCTAGGGTATGGTAACAACACATGCTAGGGAGTGCCAGGGAAACACGAGGGAGGACTAGTTTTAATTGCATGGAAATGAATGAATAAGATTATGTGATAGGGAGTGTTAGCAAGTTTAGGGTGTGTTAAGGAGGGAGTGACAAGGTATGCTAGGCTATGGAAAGGCATGATAGGGTGCTAGGAAGGCATGTCGAGATGTGCCAAGTGTGAGGGTGTGCCAAGGAGTGTTAAGGAGTGCTAGGGAAATACAAGGGAGGAATAGGTCATAATGCATGGAAATGAATGAATAAGAGTGTGTGACAGGGAGTATCAACAAGTTCCAAGTGTGTAAGGAGGATTTACAAGGCATGCTTGGCAGTGCTAATGAATGATAGAGTGCTAGGGTGGCATGTGTCCAAGATGTGCCAACGCGTACAAGGAAGTGTTAGTTGGGAGTACCAGGGAAACACAATGGAGCACTACGTCAAAATGCATAGAAATGAACAAATAAGAGTTTGTGATTGGAAGTGTTAGTGAGTTCCAGTTGTGTTAAGGAGGGAGTGAGAAGGTATGTTAGGTAGTGGTAAGGCATGCTAGAGGCCAGGGCGACATGTCAAGATGTCCTAGGTGCTAGGGTGTACCAACAAGTTCCATGGAGTACTAGGGAAACACAAGGGAGCACTAGCTTAAAATGCATGGAAATGAATGAATAAGAGTTTGTGACTAGGAGTGTCCACAAGCTCTAAGGTGTGCTAGTTAGTGCCAAGGAATGCTAGAGTGCTAGGGTGACATGTCAAGATGTGACATGTGCTATGGTGTGCCAATGCATGCTAGGGAGTGTTAGGGAGTGCCAAGGAAACACAAGGAAGGGCTAGGTCAAAATTCATGGAAATGAATGAATAAGAGTGTGTGACAGGGAGTGTCAATGAGTTCTAGGTGTGTTAAGGAGGGAGTGACAAGGTTTTATGTTGGGTAGTTCCAAGGTATTCTAAACTACCAAGGAGTGTTAGGAAGTGTTAGGGTGTGCCAAGGAGTATCAAAGTATGCCAAGGAATGTATGGGATATTAACACATGCCACATAGTTCTAAGGCATTCTAAGACATGTCAGGTGTTATGGCATGTCAAGATGTAAATTGTGTTACTTAGTGTTTTATGGCCATGGTTGGATATAATGAGCCTTATCTTGGTAATTTGTTAAGTGGGATGATTTGAGATTAGATGTGAGTAGCCTAAAATTAGTTACAATTAGTTCTTAGGTGAGCAAGGAATATATTGAATTTCCATGACATGTGATAATCTGGGTTTGGTCTTAGAATATTTGATGCAAACACACCCAAGTTCTACAACACATCTACTTTACACAATGAAATCTACACACATTAAGGAATCAACTAGTGCACATGACAATTTTTAACTTTTTCAAACTCTTCTTCGTTATATTACAAACTAAAATAGAATAGATTAGAGCTCATGTACCAAGGATTATGGCCCTTTACAATCACACTGATACAAAAAATACAAATAGGGCTTGGTATTAGTCCTTTGAAAACCAATCTACCTTGAACAAGACAACACTTGACCTACATGCTGATGATGGCCACACATAGCCCTTCCAGTCCACATGTCCTAAACACATCTAACAGCTCCTCTTGCCTCCCATCTACAACTCCTTAATATGCCTTTATCAATGAACTCAACTCCTTTAGGTTATTGAAATTGACTCAAAAAATGTTTCCCTCTAGCTACCTCCTTTTCCCTTCAAGTTCTGCAACAATTAGGGTCTTCAATCAATTGTTCACAAATCCGTTTGTGAACAACTCTTTGGTCTGCCCTTTTTTTCCATATCGTTACTCCAAGATGACAAGTCTAGGACTATGGAGGTCACCCTTCTTTTCACTGACACAATCCTCTACAATATAATGAATTAGCACTAGTTGGCTAGCTCACTTGACTACTACTTTAGTCCTTAAAAGTCTGCACGTCCTTAGATCCAATACACCTACCCTTTTACCAGTCTTATTGTCCTTCATAATTACAGAACTTAGGGCTCTTATTTGACATTCAGCTCACAACCCTCCAATTGTACTAAGGCTACCATCAATTCTCCCAATCACAATCAATTATTTAACGGATCTAGGGCCCACAACACTTCCCTAATCCAGGGCTCTTCAAATATGCCACCTAATATTTATTTGAGTCCTCTGAAAATCACTATCCTTGTGTACCAATTTATTTATTGCCCAATCTATGAACAAATCTGAACTACTCCTCTTATCATCCTTCTAACAATCTATATATGACTGAACTAGGATCCCAAATCATCCACTAACAACCCACTGACTAATTATTTATAGGATATTTTAGATCTTTGTCCAAAAATCTATGGAAAATCCACCAAAATCAACTCCTCTTCATGTCAATCCTTTACTCATATGGCAAATTTCTTCTATTCAGCCTTCTACTCGAGTTCCACCCTCCTTTGGATTTTCCATCTCCACACATACTGATGCAATCCATCTTCCAGATTTATGGTCTATATTGCAAAGATAAACCTCACTCTAAGGGTCACGACCGCTCTTCTTCTACGTAGATTTTTCATAGTCTTAAGGGCATACCTTATGGACTGAAAATTCTAGGAAACCACCCTAACTAGGACATTATACTTATATTCTAATTGATATAGAACAAAGCCTATCCATCCATAGAGAACAAAAACTCTTGCCTCCATAAGAGATTCGACCTAGCTCATATGGATCCATAGATTCTAGGAATTTATTTTACTGAATCTTGACCTAAACTTTAGATCTGTACAACCCTCAAACTATGGTTACCTCAGTCAATATTACACTTGTGGCTACTTCTGTTCTAGCCCTAAATTCCAGTGAAGTCCCTCCTCCATTTTTGTTGGTATTTATCATAGACCTTGCAACCTACTAACCACCACAAGGTATGGTCTTAACCCTCTCTATTATTTCAGAATTTGATGTGGCCTTCACATAAAAACACCATTGATATCACATGCCCAAAGTCTCATGAGCCGCATCTCTTGAGCCCGATCTACCAAAAGAGAACCAAAAGTATGCCATCATACTTCCTAGCTCAAACCCATTAAGATATGCAGCATTCTTGTGAACCCTCACACAATGATCTTGCTCTTGGTGGATGATCATCACCTTCGTTTAGAAACCCTTACTCAGCCCTCTAACTTGGCCTACTTTAGGACTACATCTCTTATAAAATGAGCTCCTTCTCACTTGATGTTATTTCCTTCATACTAATGCCTCCTTAAATAGATTTTCCTAATTATGTCTCTTAGAAACCCTATAGAACTTACGAGTTTTATCCATTTAAACCTTAGTAAATATTAATTTTCCTTTTTAATTTTCCTTTAGATTGTAAACCCCATCTTGGTTCCAAAACCCCTTCGCTTGGGTTCTTTTCCCACAAATACTTTTGTGACCAAACTCACACAAATCTATCTCACCAGGCTTGTGCACTACCTCCAAAGCTACGAAATTCAACAACAGAGTCTAGTTGTAGTAATTGTAACTTGTTCAATCTCTTGTAGTCAAGGGAGGACTTGGTTGGGTTCCCAAGTTGCAAACTAAGTAATGGTAGTTGTGAGGGCATGATAGCCAGGTAGGTTCATGGCATGAAATGGAATGAAAAGGTGCACTAACATATGCCAAACAATATCAATGCATGTTGAGGAGTGTTGCAGAGTGTCAAGGCATCACAAGGGAGAACTAGGTCAAAATGCATGGAAATGAAAAAATAAGAGTGTGTGCCAGGGAGTGTCAGTGAATTGAAGTGTGCTAATGATATCAAATGGAGCATATTAGTAATGATGTGCTAAGTCCCCATTCATAATAAAGTCTGAGATGCTTTTGATTTTCTTATCAAGTGCTTAAGGATTCACCATGTTTGCTTTATTAATTGATTCCCATTAGAGTTTCTTATGTAAATGTTATAAACAATTTAACATAAAACATATGCTAAACAATAGAAAAATAACAACAAACAACATCAAAATACAACACACAACACAAAGATTTGATGAGGAGTTCACCCCCCTGGGCTACGTCTCCTTGGTCTAGCTTCCAATGCTTGGGCCTCTCTATTATGCTCAACATTACAACAAAATTGTGTTTGCAATGCTCAAATGTCTTTGAAACCTATCTCAATGAGTTCATAATACTCAAAAATGGCTATCTGGCCTCTTTTTGCATCCAATTTGGATAAGAACTGAAAAAGTTGTGACTTCTCCTAGTTCTCCCACTATTTGTTCCACAAATTGCTCCAAAACCAACATAATCCCAGAAATTCTCTCCAAAATATGCTAACTAAGTGAATGTTTTGTCATGCGATGGTCTATATTGTGCCAACCATATCACAAATCACAATTGGTGAAGTTTGGAGGGTTGAAGGTTTTGTTAACACAACGTTAATGTTACAATAGTGATAGCATGGACTCGATGGGACATTAAACTACGACATATAAAATATTGGGTCCGGAAACCATCGCAAATCACAATTTGATGATTACTACCAGAACCATCACAAACACAACCCTTTTGTGCAATTCTGATATGTGATAATTCGCATCGAAACTGGGCTTCATTGGGGGTCGATTCTTATCCACCTGTGATATACGATAGCGATTAGATTGCATTGCAACCTATCTATGACGAGGCTGATTTCAAACACATTTCTTATTGCAACTGTGGTTTGCAATATGCAGGGGCCAATGGCAGCCTAACACTTGGCAACTCCTCAATCGTTGAAGGGCTTTGCCATGTCATCCAATCCTACCATGTAGGCAAGTCAAACTTGAACTTTGACTTGCTCTAACTTCTACATGCAAGCTTGCATTTGAGTGTCATTCGTACCATTGGATTCAAAATTATGAGCTCTTCGATCTGAAGTTGATTTTAACAAGATTCTGACACTTTTATTTTAGAGCATAAACTAGAGCACCTGATCACTCCTTCCCACTGGAAGCCTTTTAGACCCCAAAATATTATATTTAGTTATTGAACATATTGGGGTATTTTTCCATCACCTTCCCCTCTTCAATCAATTTTGCCTTTGATGGATTTGTACCTTTGAGACCCACTTGAAGATAATCAACATTTCCCCGCTTTAATGACCTCATTCTTCTATT
Organism: Pinus taeda; assembly: GCA_000404065.3. Classification (NCBI taxonomy): domain Eukaryota; kingdom Viridiplantae; phylum Streptophyta; class Pinopsida; order Pinales; family Pinaceae; genus Pinus; species Pinus taeda. The sequence continues at coordinate 122,529 of APFE030036621.1, forward strand.
GAGAATCGTGTCTTGTTGAAGCTATTCTGAAGAAAAAATTTTAATTGATAGAATCTGTACACTTTCTCCTTAATCTTCAATCAAAGGAGGCTCATAGAGTCTCGAATTTTCAACATTAAGAACAGAATAAATTTTCATATATGAAGGAAAATCAAGCTTGAAATCATTATTACCAATGTTTTCCATAATTTTAAATGGACCATAACCTTTTGGTTTCAGCTTTTTATCTTCACCTTGAAGCCTTTCCTTGCCAATGTAGAGCCAAAGTTCATCACCTACTTGAAACTAATGATCCACACGATACTTATCATGCCTTGTCTTATACTTGCCTTGACTCTTTTCTATTTGTTCTTGAACTGTTTGATGAATCAACTGAATTTTCTCAATGAAGTTATTTTCTTTGTCCATGTCTCTGTGTCCATCTATAGCTACATCTTTCTCAAAAATCAAATCCAAAGGAAATTTAGGAAAATAACCAAGACATGCCTCAAAAGGTGAAGTTAGAGCATCCCACAACTTAGGATTTTTGCTACAATATCCTCTTAGAAAATGAATAATTGTCTTGTTAACCACTTCATTTTGACCATTTGTTTCAGATGGAAGGTTGTACCTTTCTTCAATTTGGTGTCCATCAAGTTCCATAGAATGACCAAATATTCCCAACAAATCGGGAATCATGATCACTTACAATAGAAGTAGTTAATCCAAAATGAACCCATACATTTTGAAAGAAAAGTTGAGTTTTTTTTCAACTGTAATTTGACTTTTACAAGGCATTAATATGGTATTGTTGAACCTATCCACAACTACATACAAATAATCATGACCATTTCTTGATGAAGGAAGACCTCCTACAAAATCCATAGAAACACTCTCCCATGGACGTGAAGGCACTAGAAGTGGTGTGTACAATCCTAGTTTCCTATTACTAGGCTTAATGACTACACACAATGAACAACCTCTGATAAAATGTGACACACTTTCAAGCATATGAGGCTAGTAAAAATACCTTTGAAGATTTTCCAATGTTTTACTTACACTGAAATATCCAGCAATAAGAGAAGTGTGCACTTCCCTTGTGACATTTACTCTCTCTCCCTGTCGAACACAAAGTTTTTCCAAATGATACAATAGATTATCATGTACACGGTAGTCTAATTCCTAAACTTGGTGGTCTTGACACAAGTTTGAATATACCTCTTGAAATTCATCATCATGTACGTATTGTTCAACATAACTTTCAGGCAAAATAGAATGATTCTTGAGTAAAATGGCTACATCAAAAACCAGTCTAGAAAGCACTTTAGAAACTCTTTTATAAATACCTTTCTTGTACCTAATTACCAAGTGGAATTGTTGTAAGAATACCATCCAATGAAAGTGCCTTCATTGCTGCAAAATTTTCAGAGATTGCAGATATTTCAAAGGTTGATGATCAGTGTGAATAATGGTTTCTTTTCCCATTAGGTAATGCTTTTATTTCTGCACACTTTGCAGAAATGTGTAAAGCTCTTGATCATATGTAGGATAATTAATAAGAACACCATTAAAAAACTCAGAATGAAATGAAATGGGCTTACCATGTTGTAAAAGAATTTCACCCATGGTATAGTCACTTGCATCTCCTTGTATTTCAAATGGTTGTTTAAAATCCGGCAATGCTAAAATTGGGGCTGAACTGATCTTTTGTTTTAAAGCATTAAATTCTTCTTTTTTTTTGCATCCCCACTAGAAGAAAACCTTAACACTGGTCAAATAATGTAGTGGAGCTGCTATGGAAGAGAAATTGGCAATGAGCTTCTTCCAATACTGCTCTGCTCCCAGAAAAATCCTTACTTCTGTAACTGATTTGGCTATTGGCCAATTCACAATGACCGAAACTTGAGGGGTCAATATTTAGCTCCCCTCCTAGCTCCCCTCCTCGAACTATGTGGCCCAAATACACTAAGGAAGCGTTCTTGAATTCACATTTAGACATCTTCATAAATAACTGTTATATTTTCAAGACATCCAACACTTTCCTCACATGCTTGACATGATCTTCTTGTGATTCACTAAATATCAAAATATCATCTAAATAGAAAATTAAAAACTCATCAAGAAATGTTATTAAAACATCATTCATAACTCTCATCAATGTATCTGGAGCATTGCAAAGACTGAAAGGCATAACCAGCGACTCAAAAAATCCCTACTTGGTTTTAAAAGCAGTCTTCTAAATATCCTCGTCAGTTATTCTAACTTGATGATATCGACATCTCAAGTCTAATTTTGTGAAATATTTTTCATTCTTCAACTAGTCTAGCAAATCATCTATTCTGGGTAGTGGTGTTATAGACATTTTTGGGCACTTCAACCCCAATCATAAATGTCCATAAACTGAGGGCTCCTAAGTCCCTAAAATTGTTGCTTCACTGCCTAAAGGAACAAGGTCAGCTAATTACATCATCTCCCAAAAGTTCTCCACTAAAAACTGCTCATAAATGGTCAAAACTGGACCATACTGAAAACCCAGTGTAGAGGGTGTGATTGCATATCACCTTCCAGTGTACAGGGTGCGATGCATACTGAATGGCTCCTCTGTAGGGTACGATGGTTGGGAATGGACAAATGGCAAGGACAAAATGCGAGGTGGAAGATCATGGAATCTTCCAGAAGCTTCCCCTCTAACACTTGCCTCTCTGTTTTCAACTAGGGATGAGTAAGAGATCATCATTCTCCAAGTGGAAGTAGGAACTATCAGAGAAAGGACACTAATCAAGACCCTAGAAGATGACTCACCTCTCTACAATTATCTATATATGGATCCCTCATCATAGAGATCCAGAGGCTGGAATTTTGTATCTTATAGAGAAGTGTTGTTCGTTTTCTGGTGTAAATTCATAGTGTTGGGTGATCTAAGCTTTACTTGAGGTGAAGAAGGGCTTTCTAGCTGGAGGATGATGCTGGGTCAGAACATATGGTTGTAATCCTCTTGCTACGTTTCATCTTAATAAAGCTATTCAAGTTTTCCTCCATATTCTTGTACGTTTACTTATATATGCATTTGTATGGTTAACACACATCTGGTCCTGTGTTATTTATGAATATATATCTTTTTTCTTCGATAGTAGTATGTTGCTGTGATTCCACAGGTGCTCTTTGAAGCTGAGCAGACAAAGAAGAAGCGGAAAAGCTCTATCAGGAAGGAGCGGAAATCAAGCGCAAGACTAAGGTTGGTCTCCTTTGTTCCACTCCTATCTATTTTCATATAGGAAAGCGAAAGTAGACTTTACTTGTTTGTTTCTAAGATAGCTACCAGTCTTAGTGGGAATAACAACATCCGAGTGGAAACTATTCCCGGTAACAAAATGGCGACTCCGCTGGGGAAATACTAGATTGTTTGTTAGCCTATCTTTGTTTCTTTTATAAACTTACACACGGAGCCTGAAGCCAAGCCAGCTAGCCTTCGAACTGCATTTGTTATACAAATGCAAAGTAGATAAATGATGTTTCAGTATATCTCCAGGTTTTGTTTATGAATTAAACAATCGATCTGCAAATAGCCTAATTGCCCTAAGTGGTGGCTCTGGTAACCGACTTAGATCTAACCCTGTGATTTACATATATTGAACATCACTTACTCGGCTTAAATCCGTGAACTGAATTGCAAATTGTGAGTAAAAACTCATTCAAAGTCTCACACTGGTACCATCATACCCTACCTTCTAGGAAGTCTGTATGCATCGTACTTCCCGAGTGCAGTAGGTGCGCTGCATACTGAATTCACTGCGTGACAGGTGCGATGGTCAGGGAAGGTTAACTTTACCTTCAGACTTTGGTTTTTTCATCACTGTTTTTAGTCCTATTTAGGAGTTTTGTTGTCTATGGTCAGTGTATTTCTATGAAAACCCCCTTCTCTTACATTATTTCGCCTCCATAGTGCAAAGAACTGTAAGTGTTTTTATGTATTGTGTGCCATTTTCAGTTCTCTTTTGCAAAGAAGTAGAACAGTCGAACTATCGTTCTTGATTTGAAAGTGTCGTAGCTGTCGTTTTCAGTTTTGGAAGAGAATCCCATTGTTTTTTATAGTCAGTTATACAGTTACTATTTCATATGATTTGAATTAGTAGTTTTTAAAGTGTCGAAAAGCAATTTTCATTTCGAAATCGCAAAGTGTCTCTGTGCTCTTTGCTGAAATATTCTAAACTTTCTTTCCTTAGTAGCTAGGATTTTCATTGCCAAAAGAAGATTAAATGTTTGTTTATCATCTTAGACTGCATTTTAGGAATTGTATACACATCACACAGTGAACCTAACAGGCAAATTTTTAAGCAATATCAACTTAAAATAAATTTAATGAATCTAACAATGCTTTGGAACCTAATGCACAACATCTAGAGGTCTAGGCTAGAGACGTATTCCGGCGTCGTAAAACCTGGTAAATATTGTTTTCATTATTAGTTGGGTGATTCCTCCACTCTGAGATGACAAGTGCCAATACGGACTTATACTCCCGCGTACCGTCGAGTATATTTTGGGATACCACAATAGGATGCATCCTTTATCCTTAGGAAGCCGTGTCTGCTACCCTATCGATCGCAATGCACTGAACATAGCATTCGGGAAGATTGACTGTCGTACCGTAAAAAGTATTCTGCAGTTTTGCGATTGGTTTGGTAATCCCCTCTGCCTAGATCTCCAGAGAAGTCTATTTTGCTCCTTTTCAAACTCCTTAAATGAAAATGTCCTTTGAGCACTTGTCACTTCAGGCTCAATAAAAATCGAAGGCAACTAGAGTCATCTTTTGTTTTTTCTCGACTCTTTAAAATTGAAAAAACAAGTTGTGTCAGAGCATATAAAATTTATTTTAATCAGAATAACATCAAAAATTCCCTCGTTGGTCTTTAGGTTGAGAAAATGGAGTCTACCAACCAAGGATTTCCCCTTGGAGGAAATCCTAGTCCCTTCTCCTCCTGGGGAGATGTTGGTGCACCCCATATGGCCACATTGTCACTTCTAGGATTGACGATTGGTTTGCCTGTCTGACTCTTCTCTACCTCTGTCATTCAGAATCCCGTAATTCCTGAACAGTCAAGTCAGCAACTAGATGAAACTAGAGTTGCCTCCCAACCTTCTACTTTGTCTGATTCTCCCTCTCCTCCTTCCTCTTCGCTTGATAAAGCTGATAAAGCTAAAAATTAAGTAATTGAGAAGAAGAAGAAGCAGAAAGAGAAAATGGAAAAGAAGAAAAAGGAACCAAAATCGAAAGGGGGCAACCAAGTGTCATCTAGCGAAAATCCTCACACCGCACCATCTAAACCTAAATATTCTTGTGTCATTTGCAATGGAGACCATTATCACCAAGATTGTCCTTGCATCCCATGGATCTTAAGGGACTGGTCTCTTCATTTGCATAATCCGGTGGCGTCAACCTCTGATGATCCTATTGAATGCACACCATCAACTAGTGAAAGTGAAGCACCTGAACAGAAAAGTAATCCCAGATTTCCTTGTAAACTGTGTGAAGGCAATCACGCCATCCACTGTTGTCCCTTCCTTGATGAAACTAAAAGAGTTTTGGATGACCGTCTTGCTTCATTGCTATGGCTCCCTCCTGGATATAAAAAACTCTTGCAAGGTCCATCACTAGTTGACAATTCGGTTGTCCCGTCATTGTGGTCAGCTGAAGCATCTATCATTGAAAATGAACCCTCTGAATCCATACCAGACTAAAGTCAAAAGGTCGAGATGGCAGTTGACCCGGTCTTGCCTTCAGAGTGTTCATCTTCGAATGATACCATCACTGAAGAGAAAGAGAATGACACCATTCAAATTATTTTCGTAAACATAGACTCTGATGAACTTGGGGGTAGTCCACCCATTCCTTTATCGCAGGAAGGAAGTTCATCAAAGTCATACCCGCCCGTCTACTCGGTCCCACCACCAAGCAACCTAGTCATTTCCTTCGATTGGAATCTACTAGGCAGACCCCGTTTACGAGCTAGTGTACCATTCAGAATCATTGTACAAGCTTACAGAATGGTCATGGCTGGTACCATCATCGATGAAGGGGCTTTTGTGAGTATCCTTTCCTCAACTTCTTGGAAAGCACTTGGTTCGCCATCGCTTTTGCCTAAAATGAGAAATCTGACAGGCTTCGACAAAGGAACCAGTTGACCTTTAGGGATC
>APFE030036621.1:128709-165228 GCA_000404065.3 Pinus taeda
TTGGTTCGCCATCGCTTTTGCCTAAAATGAGAAATCTGACAGGCTTCGACAAAGGAACCAGTTGACCTTTAGGGATCCTTCCAAATGTGCCCATTACTTTGAGAAGGAAAACCATTCACATGAACGTAATGGTAGTTCAAGGACCCTTGTATTATAATCTAGTCCTTGGACGTGACTATATTTATTGCATGGGAGTCATCGTCTCCTCACTCTTTAGAGTAATGTGTTTTCTGCACGAAGGCGGAATGGTCAAGCTCATGGACCAAATGTCATTCCCTGGTTCACACATTGAAAGTAGTCAAATGCCATCCATAAATGGTCTTTTCACGCAAGGAATGTCTCATTGATCTCCGGTTCATCCACATGATGAGCGCGAGTGATTCAGGAGGATGTGATTGAAACCCAGGGGGCATGCACCTTGGCATGTTTCGGCAGGAAAACCTTGAGTATAGAGTGGGTTCCCGCGGGGGATATATGACTAGTCTGACACACCCATCCTCACAGGAAAATGGGATTAGGCTGGAATAAGATACCTTCATTAAATTTATGTGAGTGGCATGCATCTGCACCACTCACCTTTGTCTATTTCGGTAGACATCGCCAAGGAAGCATTCAATCCGCTTTGTGGGGAACTTTCATGGTAACCTGGGAATTTTTTGCTATACCTGGGGGCATGCAAACCTTTCCGCATGCAAGCAAAGAGCGACTATTTATTTTTTAAATTTTTAGGACCTCTACCCCTTTAAACCCGTAAGGCTGGCCGTTTCCTAGCTTGCATAAAGAAAGGATCCAGGGCAAAGCTTCAAAAGATGCAAACCCCTTCAAAATGGCTTCTTGAATGAGACATCCTTATCATACAACTAGCGAGCAATGTTACCATAGGGTTCAAGCTCGTTAAAAAATAAAACCACCACGAGAAATTTTAGCACATAGTTCAAGCTCGTTAAAAAATAAACATAAGTCATGAGCAAATGTTTCCCCCAAAGTTTAAGCTCATTAAAAAATGAACCGGTAAATAACCATTGTGAATGCCTTATCGCCAGCTTTTGAGCCTTGGTCGTGTTCTCATCATCACCTCCACTCTGTTTTTAGCCGATCATTCACCCCCATATGATTGTTTACCCCTTCGAGGAACATCTGGGAAGAGTGATTCTATTAGCCATCCTTGCGACACTGTCATGATTGGAAAATTCCAAACCTTACCTGGAATCAGCTACTACCCAAAATCATCACTCGTTCCTCAAAAACGAGTCTCCTTTAAGCTCTTTTCAACTGAATCGTAAAATATGAAAAGATTGTCGAGCGATTGGTCTTTCCAGCTCTTTAAAGTCATCGGAAGTCCTATCCCTCCTCTAGATTTTAATCTTTTTGGACTTGAGGGATTATTACACAAAAAGATCGAGTGCTTGTCTTGTTCGGCTCATTAAAACTATCGAAAATTCATCCCTTTCGTATTATTTTATGCTTTTTCAGACTTAAGGGATCACATTACGAAAAATAATCTTTTGAGTCTCCTTTCCGTCCCTTTCAGACTCTCTAAAATTGAAAAGGACCGGGTTATCTTTGTCGTTAAACTCGTTAAAACCGAATAGCGACAAACTTGTCCAAATGGATGAGAACGAGTTTCATTGTCACTAGGCTCGCTAAAATGTAGTGACAGGTTCGCCCGAAGGGCAGATTATAGAACAAGCATATGTTATCCTCCTTAAGCTTGACAAAAATAAAGAGGTACTGGTCAACAATGTCTAGGGAAAATTGGGAAGAAAACTTGAAAAAGCTTTATTGGTAGCAAGTCGCTCTTGAACATGACACTTTCCTTCCACATCCAAGCTAGGTTGGGTTGTTCTGTTCACTGGTCATCACCATTGGTCCATCACACCATCCATCTTTGGGGTTAACGCTACCAATCCATCATCAATGTTGCCGATATGTTCAAGAGAAGTCATTCAGACAATTCCCCCGTGTCTCACCCACTGCAATACATTCATGCTTCATTCCTTCATGACTGCCACCCTGAACCCTGTATTGTCAAATTGTTTTCACCTCAAAAATAATTTTTTTTGTTCTGTGTCGTTGATGTGGGATTCATTAAGGCCCTCCTGCGATGGGTCACTTCTTGTCGACATCATCTCATTATCCAAGAAGTTGACTTAGGAACAACCCTTTTAGTACTTTGAAGCTTGCATGCCTCAATGGCAAGTTTCTCACTTTCAGTGACAGGTTTACATTAACGGCCTTCGACCGAGAGATTTTGCATGGTGTTCGATGCCAAGTCCTTTTTCACACCACGTGAACTGTACTGTAGTACCTTGAGGGTCATTTTCATTATTGGTGATTCCTCTCGCGCCTATTAACAGCTTACATCATTAGCTGGTAATCAGGCGATGTCTTTCCATGTTCGACTCCAGAACATTTTTCACATGGATTGACTTGTAATCTGATTGAAGATTGAATGCGTTTTGAAGACCCCGGATCTAGTTTCATCCATCTGGGCTGCGATATATTTAGGAATATAAAGACATCAAGTGTACATCTTTTCCAAATAGATGATCATCCAAATCAACGGATGATGAGTCCAAATCATCAGTCTCCCACACAGATGATTTTCTTTCCTATGTACATGAAAATGAATTTATAAAGCTGAGCATGTGAATGCCTTCCTCAGCTAGATCATGAAAAAATGTTGTCAAAATAATGTATTATATTGTATCTTATTACAGGTCGCCTCCTAGCTCGAAAAAACTTCGGATCCTCATAGTAAAGCATTTCACCCAACATCAAAAATATTAACGACCTCATGCTTTAGGGGGCAACTGTTATAGACATTTTCGGGCACTTCAACCCCAATCTTAAATGTCCATAAACTAAGGGCTCCTAAGTCTCTAAAAGTTTTTCTTCACTGCCTAAAGGAACAAGGTCAGCTGATTACATCATCTCCCAGAAGTTTTCCACTAAAAACTACTCATAAATGGTCAAAACTGGACCATATTGAAAACCCAGTGCAGAGGGTGCGATGCATATCACCTTCCCAGTGTACAGGGTGTGATGCATACTGAATTGCTCCTCTGTAGGGTGCGATGGTCGGGAATGGACAAATGGCAAGGACAAAATGCGAGGTGGAAGATCATGGAATCTTCTAGAAGCTTCCCCTCTGACACTTGCCTCTCTTGTTTTCGACTAGGGATGAGTAAGAGATCATCATTCTCCAAGTGGAAGCAGGAACTATCAGAGAGAGGACACTAATCAAGACCCCCGAAGATGACTCACCTCCCTACAATTGTCTATATATGGATCCCTCATCATAGAGATCCAGAGGCTGGAATTTTGTATCTTATAGAGAAGCGTTGTTGGTTTTCTAGTGTAAATTCATAGTGTTGGGTGATCTAAGCTTTACTTGAGGTGAAGAATGGCTTTCTAGCTGGAGGATGATGTTGGGTCAGAACATATGTTTGTAATCCTCTTGGTACTTTTCATCTTAATAAAGTTATTCAAGTTTTCCTCCATATTCTTGTATGTTTACTTATATATGCATTTGTATGGTTAACACACATTTGGTCCTGTGTTATTTATGAATATAGATCTTTGTTCTTCGATAGTAGTATGTTGTTGTGATTCCATAGGTGCTCTTTGAAGCTGGGCAGACAAAGAAGAAGCGACAAAGCTCTATCAGGAAGGAGAGGAAATCAAGCGCAAGACTAAGGTTAGTCTCCTTTGTTCCACTCCTATCTATTTTCATAAAGGAAAGTGAAAGTACACTTTACTTGTTTGTTTCTAAGATAGCTACCAGTCTTAGTGGGAATAGAAGCATCCAAGTGGACACTATTCGTGATAACAAGTGGGTATTGATTCTTTATGGTAATTTTATTCAAAGCTCAATAATCCACACCCATGTGCCAGGTTCCATCTTTCTTGGGTACCAAAACAATTGGTGAACCACATTGTGAAACAGAGGGACGAATTACACATTTATCTAACAATTCCTAGACTTGTTTCTTTATTTATAAACTTTCTAGAATTGACATTCAATACATACCAATATTTGGGAGTGGACATTCTTGTTGTAGCAAAATTTTGTGTTGAATTCCCCTTTTTGATGGCAAAACCTTTGGTTCTTGAAACATATCTCCATATTGATAACCAAATCAACGAATTCAGCTTTTGACTTCACATCACAACCTGCAAAGGATTCATGCTCCATGTCATTATTCTGCTTGATCATAAGGAGCACGAGACTCTTGCTGGAATTGGCTAGTTGCTTCATTTGCCCTCCGCTTGCCAAAGATAGATTAAGCTTTCTACGATAGGCTCTCATAATATAATCCACTTTGTCTTTAAACAAATGATATTTTTTCTCAAATCTATGGAAAATGACTTTCCTTTCATACAAATACAGGCTTCACAACACAATTCGAAAAATATCCAACTGCACCACATCTAATTCGACTTCATCAATGAAATTGGTAGTATTTGCAAACCTAAAAACACATTTTCGTTTGACTTGATGATTTCCATCCTTGGTTATCTAACGCAATGGATACAGTTTATGATGAGGCACAGTTTCCATATTTAATTTCTTGACCAAATCTTTAGAAATTAAATTTCCATGGGTTCCACTATCAAACAACATGTCAATCTTGATGTCTTTGGAAACAACTCAGATGTGGAACAACTCAATTCTATTTTCCTTATTTGAAATGTTGTTGGAGTTATTTGTTGCGCTGGTGCTTTCCACAACTTCCTCTTTGCTTACTTTTGCCATGGCATTTCACTTGGTGACTACGGCTGCAATTTTTGTTTCATCACCTGAGTTAGAACCCAAGTGTTGTTGTACAACAACATTTTTCTTATGTTTCCCTTTATTGTTAAATTTCTTCGGTCTTAATTCAGGATGAAGGTTCCAGCAATGTGCTTCATCATGGTCCTCTTTGGAACAATTCTTCCACATGGGTTTCTCTGCTTCTTTCTTAACTGAAGCATTTTTCTTATGCTTTCCTTTAGACTTCTTTCCTTTCTCACCACTTTGGAATGGATTCTTCTTACCTTATTTTTATACATTTTCCCCACTTGCTTCGAGGTGTGTAGATTGAACACAAACGTCATCAATATTCATGGGATTAAACATAAGAATGGTGTGTCGAAAATACCTATGCAAAGATCCTATATATTTTAGCAAAGTATCTTGTGACTACAAGTCTACTCCTAACATAAGAGATCTTCTCCTAAACTCTTGAGATACTCTTGAAAATTTAGACCTTTTAACTGTCTGAAATTTTTGTAATTCATGATAGCTTTTTGCATATGAGCTAAAGGGTAGGATTTTCTTTTTATAGTAGCAATGAAATCATACCAAGTAATAGAGATCTTATAATGTTTTTTGATCTTGTCTTGAGTGCTTCCTTCCCACCAAATGAGTGTTGCACCATTCATTCTCAATGAAGCCAACTGAATTTTGATATCATCCTCTTGAAGGTTCTAAATTCTACAATACACCTCCAACTGATGAATCCAATCATCAATATTATGTGCATTCACTTCACCGTTCTACATGGGTAACTTGAATTTAACATCAATTTTTAGAAAAGGTGATTTACCAGTTCCTTTTGAAGAATGATGATGAGTATGATTAAGGGTTGTATTAGTGGAAGAGTGTGAAGATGCTTGAGAAAGTGAATATGAGGAAGATGGTGAAGAAGGTGGAAGTTTGTCTCCATTCCCATTACCTCCTCCCGAAGAGCCTTCTGCTTTGGGAGGTTTGGAAATTTCTCCTTCGAATCAATTATTCCTCTCTTCATAGAGGACCTTCATGATCTCTTTCATATCAAAGAAATCCTTTCTAAAGGTCTTCTCATCTTCTATCATGATAGGTTCTCCTTCATGAGACATGGTCTCTAAAGACTCAACTACAACTTCCGCAACTTGAGGATGTATTGGTGTAGAGGACTTTGGAAACATTTCTCTTCTTCCTCTTAAGCCATTTATAGGGCTTTCAACCAACTTTCCTCCACCTCTTTTGAGCTTTAGCCTTGTAAGTATGCCACAAACTTTCAAACAATTAAATCATTCTTTCACAAAGCAAATCTAGTAAGCAAAAACCAGTGCTCTCATACCAACTTGATTTGAAATGGAGAATATTAGTAATGTTGTGCTAAGTCCCCATTCAGAATAAAGTCCAAGATTCTTATCATTTTCTTATCAAGTGCTTAAAGATTCACCATGCTTTCTTAATTAAATTATTCCCATAAGAGTTTCTTATGTAAGTGTTACAAACAATTTAACATAAAACGTATGCTAAACAATAGCAAAATAAAAACAAAGAACATCAAAATACAACACACAACACAAGTATTTGATGAGGAGTTCACCCCTCTTGGGCTAAATCTCCTTTTTTTAGCTTCCAATGCTTGGGCTTCTCTATTATGCTCAAAATTACAACAAAATTGTGTTTACAATGCTCAAATACCTTTGAAACCTATCTCAATTAGTTTAGAATACTCAAAAATGGCTATCTAGCCTCTTTTTGCATCCAATTTGGATAAGAACTAAAAACGTTATGACTTCTACTAGCTCTCCCACTATTAGTTCCACAAATTTCTCCAAGACTGATATAATCCTAAAAATGCTCTCCAAAATCTGCTAACTAAGCGAATATTTCACCACGCGGCGAGCTGTATTGTGTTAGTCATATCACAAATCGCAATTGGCAAAGTTTGTCGAGCTGAAGGTTTTGTTAACACGGTGATGATGATACGATAGCGATATCATGGACCCAAAAAGACATTAAATTGCAACATATGAAATATCACATTTAGGCAATCCATTGCAAATTACAATTTGGCAATTACTGTCGGAACCATTGTAAACACAACCCTTTTCTGTGATTACGATATGCGATAAATCACATCAAAATCAGGATTCACGGAGGGTCGATTCTTATCCACATGCAACATGTGATAGCAATTAGATCACATCACAACTTGTCATTTCTGAGGCTGATTTCAAACACCTTTCTACATGCGATTGCGATTTGTGATATGTCGAGGGAAATGGTAGCCTGCCACTTCGCACCTCCTCATTCACTGAAGGGTTTTCCATGTCATCCAATATTGCCATGTAGACAACTCAAACTTGAACTTCGACTTTCTCTAACATCTCCATATGAGCTTGGATTTGAGTGTCGTTCACACTGTTGGATTCAGAATGACAAGCTATTCGATCGAAAGCCGAGTTTAACAAGATTCTAACACTTTTATTTTTTATCATAAACATGAGCACGTGATCAGATAAGGACGAAGTCTGTTAGGAGAAGCTCATAATAAGATTTTTAGGAGGCAAGACTACAGTTGTGATAAGGGGCTCGATAGAGCAATTTTAGACAAAGGGAGACTTTGTGCTAGGCACAACACTGTTTTTCCTTCAGCTATTATTTTTATATGACATGTGGCACATTTTGGCCAAATGCTCATGTTTTAAACTATTTTAGACAATTTCATATTGTACATTGTTGTGTATAAGTTTTGGGGCACTCATCTTATGTCAGCTTATATCATGTGTCTTGTGCACCTTATGGTTCTTGCAAACTCTTAGTTAATGCTTTATTGTTTATATGAACTAGACATACATGTGAAATATTGTTTGTGTAAGCTATGTTTCTTAGTTGTTTTATGGCCATGGCTAGATGTGATCCTTGTCTTGGTAAGTTCTTAAGTGGGACAAGTTAATCTTGGAAATAAGTGGCCTAAGATGAGTTATAGGCAGTTCTTAGGTGAACAAAGCATAATATACTTGTAATAGGTGCAACTGGTCAAGTTATTGTAGTTGAAGCAGGCCAATGTCACATGAAATGCAGTAGTTAAGGACTTGATTGGGTTCCCAAGTTCTGAAAAAAATGTAAGGCTAGTTGTGAGGGTTTCTGTACCAAGGCATGTCAAATATGCTAAGATGTGCCAAGTGCTAAGGCATGCCAATATGAAAGGGTGTCACAATATGTGCCAGGGACTGTCAAGGAAATAAAAAGGAGAAACAAGTTAAAATATAAGGAAATGAACACATAATAGGGTTAATAAGTCATCAATTTACCTTTTCGAAGAGGGGCATGTTAGGCACACCAACACTAGGTGCCAATAGGTGCCAAGTGCCAAGTGTTAGTGCTTTACAAGTGCAAAATATTCTTCTGTTATTTCTCATCTACTTTCCAATAGTTGATCTCAAATAACTTTAATATTACACCATGCCAAAGCATACCAAGGAATATCAATGAATTCTAGATATGTTAAAACTTGCCAAGCACCAACACGTTCCAAGTGCCATTGTGTGTTAGCGAGTGATACACATGTTATGAAGTGGAAAGGCTTGTCGAAGAGTGCTAAGGTGTGCCAGAGTGTGCTAATGGATGTTGATTGTTAGGGAGTACTAGGGGAACTAGGTCAAAATACATGGAATTGAATGAATATGAGGGTGTGCTAGGGAGTGTCAACGAGTGCTAGATGGTGACGAGCCTCATCATTGGGTAATTATATGGGCCTTAATTCACCTCCTACCTTAGACAAACCAAGTCTTCTCACAACTTATTACATGTCTTAATTATATTTTGTTTAATGTGATGAGTTAAAGTGGGATATTATGCCTAGTGGACTAATATGAATTGAATGCAGGTTTGGAAGATAAAATCAAGGAATTTTGGCAAGCCTAAGGGTTGAAACTTGAATGGGATAAGGGATAGAGATTGTAGGAGGTAAATCCTCCACATTTACTCCTCCCCCATTTAAATATTCCTCCATTAATTCCACTATCTTGGAGTGCAAGCAGCCAAGTCATGAAGATTAGAAGGCAGCCAAGCAATTAATAGACAAAGAGTTAGTTCATCTTGATTTTGGGAGCCAAGCCTCTCTAAATTTAAGGAAGTAAATGGGGACTTCGTTTGTATAAGTAGAGAGGCCTAGGGCCTCATTAGGATTAGATTTTTTATTGTAAAAACTCTAGTTATTTTGGAGCACTAGACATGTGGAAGACTTTGATGTAATTTTTTGTTTTGGTGATAAGAATGAGCTTTTTCTTGATTCAATAATGAGTTAACTCAGAGGGTTGAGGCTCTTGGGTTAGGGTCCAACCCTAACAGAAAAGGCTCCTCTTCTTGTATCTTTATTCTTAGCTTAGTTTCATAGATTCATGATTAAACTATATTTAGAAGTATTTCATTGCAAGTAGTGTAGATTTGATTAATTGTTCATTAGTTTGCTTCCATTTGTGCCTTAATTTAGTAGTAGGTTAGAAGGGATAAAAGAAGCACCAAAAAGTTGTCAGTAGGTTTCCTAGCCTCACTTCTTCCTTTTGGGGTCATGATTTGAGGAAAAGACCCTTATGCAGCCCCAAAAAGATAGATCTCCATTTCTTTAATAAGATCTAGAGTTTGTTGTCTTAAACTAGCATTTGATCATTTTTGCGAAGTAGGATTTCATTGTCATCTCTTCTATCTTCATTCTTGCAGTAGGTATCATCCATGTTTCCATTTTATTCATAAATTTCCTCATGCATAAGGTAGACATTTAGTTCATTAAATTCTACTTTTCTAATTCTTCTTGTTTACATGAATTTTTGGAAATTATACTTGTTTGATGCATAGAAAGTGCTTCAGAAGTAGATAGAGAAATCATAGAAATAAACCACCTTCCAACTTCATCCATCCATAGGCATTCCTCGTTTTCATCAAAACCTTCATCAATTCATCATTTTACATAGGAATTCCCCCAAGCATTTTAAGTGAATCCAACCATCTCCTAAACTTGGTTTTGGGTTTTGAGTGATCCTAGGCCTTTTCTCACTCTAGTCCACCCATAAACTACCTTCCCTAAGCCTTCCATCACCTCCAACACCCATCATTTTTCTCACGGTTGTATCCTGTAGAAATAAAAGGAATCTTGTAGGTTTCTAGTACATCCTGTAAGTTTTCCCATAGTGGTCTGTTTTGAGGTTGAATTGAGGGTAAACCTCTAGGAAGCCTCCTAAGGTCACCGAAGGGTCTCCCAAACTTTCCAACCATCCCTGAACCTTCTAGCCATCCACACACATCCATAAACCACCTGCCACATCACCAAAAGACATTAGTTTGCACACCTGATTTTTCATGAAAAGAACAAAAAGAAAAAATAGATTTATTATAGTCATTTACATGCATAACAATGATGTTTGATGTTTTGACTTCCATGATTATGGAAACAGTATTGTTTTCATGTTAATTTAGCATTATTGCAAAGCATAGCTATTAACAGTTAATTAGGAAATGGTGTGCTTTAGTAATTAATTTCAGTCTTTTTCATTATTGCAGTATATCAATTCTCTCTTAGAGTAGATTTCTATTTATTTCATCAAGGAACCAAGCTTCTTCTGAATCCATAGGAGTCTGGCTTGAAAACCCCAGTGGTCTCTCACCAATTGGATAGTGACAAAAGGTAGAACCATCAATTTTACTTGTGTATACAACACTATCACCTCCAAGTTTGTACGAACCCCCGGTTGATAAAGTAAATCTAGTAGCTCCAGGCGTTGCAGCATTCTTGCTGCAATACTAGTGCTTATCACTTTTTGGCACCATTGCTAGGGAGGTTTCTGAGTAATATGTGATTACTGCTTTCTTTCTTCTATTTCATTTATGCCATTAGTTTCATTTATGTGAAAGTAATTTAGTTTGCTTCCTTTTCATTCTACATTCTTTGCTTTCCTTTCTATTCTGCAAGTTAGATTTCAATCAAGTAGTTAATATTTTCATTCAGTTAGTAGTTTTCATTTAGTCTACAATTTCAATTGTGCAAGTTAGATTTCAATCAAGTAGTTAATCTTTTCATTCAGTCAGTAGTTTTCATTCAATCTACAATTTCAATTTTGCAATCACTTTCAAAGTTTGAAAAAAAAAACACAAAACCAAACCAAAAATATTTCCTTTCATGCCTCATAGCAATAGGGATAACTTAGGGAAATTTTCGCCAAATACCCCCACTACATCAAACAACCAACCTTCCCTATTCTTCGGTGGCTGTGAATTGGAGGAACCCATAGGTGAGCAACCAAACATATTTGAAGAACCTACAGGGGAAGAAGAAGAAGAAGAACCCATTCCTACCGAGCCATTAGCTAAAAACAGAAATGACAGAGGGAATAGAGAGAGAGAGTTGAGGGTGCCTTCCCCATCAAGGAAACCAATGGGTACACTAAGATGAAAATATAAGCCCATCTTTGAGTTTTTTGTTATATATCGAACCTAAGACTACACAAATGATGAGCAGAAGTTGAAACTATTTCCATCTACCCTCAAGGATGCAGCATTGCACTGGTTCATTGGTTTACCTAGGGATATTATCACAACTTGGGCTCAAATGCACCAAGCCTTCAACAACAAGTATCGATACTACTGTAGGTCTAAGGATATTAAAGAAGAAATTTTTAGGATGACCTTAGGTAATGATGAATCCCTAGAGGATTATGAAGAAAGATTCCAACTTAGTTACAAAAGCTCCAAGTGCACACTTGACCCTGAGTCACTGAAGTTGGTTCTGCTTAGAGGAGCAAGGGAAGACCTTTTTGATACCCTACACTTGTTAGCAAGAGGAGATATATACCAGTTACCTTATGAGGATATCAAGACTGTCTTTAGAAACCATTCTATGGCAGCTAGGAAAAAGGGTAGGGGAATTCAACCTATGGTCAGTACATCCTCTCCCAATTCAGCCATCAAGGGTGAAATTGGAAACATGCTAGAATATTTCAAGAGTGAGATGCTGTAAATCCTTGCCTTACAGATGGACGTTATGCACATTAGGAGAAAGCAGGGGGATGCAAAGAGAGCCTTCGCCATTTTTTGTCCTAGATGCACCAGAGGCACCCTAGGAACGAATGTCCATCGAATTCTATTGAAATTTGCTTAGTATGTGAAGAAAACCACTCCACAGACAAGTTCCCTTCTTTGCCTAGACTCAAAGTTGTGTATCAAGGAGTTGAAGAGGTCACTAAGTAGCTCTGCTACATAAACCAAAGGAGACCTCATGGGATTAGGCCATACCAGCAAGGCATACAAGGGTCATCCCATGCATATTACAACCCCAACTAGACCACATCCATACCTTCTTGTGGAACCCCTACTCATCCTTCCTAGCCTAGACCTCCTCCTTGGTCCTTTGCATCTCAGTATCATTCCTAGCTAGCTAGCGAGTCATTTCAACCATATGCTCCTCCGCAACCTCAATGGAATGCACCAACCCAGGGTTGGAGGCCCTAATACAACAATGTCCCAACTTTATTTCCTTAACCACCTACCCAACCACATCTATTACATTTTGCTCCACCTAAACAACCCAAGATGCCTACCCAGCCAAGTCCGAACCCAAACAAAAGACAGGAACAACAAGTATACAGTGGATAGACATCATATCCATCTTATGTTGTGGAGATCCAGGAAATAAACCTGAGATCTAGGAGAGTTCTCTCAAATAACCAACCTCCACCTCCACCTAGGGAGGTTGAAAAAGAAAGAGAGCAAAGCATTCTTAAAGTAAATACACCCTTTCCTGAGATATTAACCCAACTACTCCAGCCTACCCTAGAAGAGACTAAACTTCTGGGAGAATTGAAAAACCTGTGTCAAGATTCCACTTCTCCAAGCCATCAAGGATGTACCTATTTACAACAATTTGATTAAGGAGAAGTGTTTCAAACATCCAAGGAGACAAAAAAGAGATTCCCCTACCATTAATGTCATTAGACAACTGTCCGAATTAAGGTTGGGGCAAGTAATATATCCAAATTATTTGGACATTGGAAACCCTGTAGTATATGTGCACATCAATGGAACCATTGTCCCACACACTTTGATCAATATTGGGGCTTCCAATAATGTGATGACCAAGGACACCATGCTCAAACTCAACCTCCAAGGTTCATTAAGAAATACCACAATAGTCCTACAACTTGTAGACTGCTCCACAGTCACCCCTGAGGTGATTGTGGAGGACGTGATGGTCTCCATTAACTCTTGGGAGTACCCTACAGATTTCCTAGTTCTTCAGCCTAAGGCTAAGCTTACTGGTTAACCTCTTATCCTTGGGAGGGCTTGGTTGGCCACTATTGATGCTTACATCAGCTGCAGAGCTAGGAATATGACCATCAAGAATGGGCATATGTCCAATCAATTTTTTCTATACCCTCCTACTTAGCCATCTTTAGAACATGATTTACCTTTATGGCGAGAAGAGGAGGAAGAAGATGACATTTATTCTGCCCAATTGTATACCCTAGAAACAACTAGGGGAGGAGGACAACAGGATGAAAATGATTTGATTCAACACCTACTCCAAGGTCCAACTCCCAATACATTGTCCCTAGAAGAAGTAGTAAAGGAAACCTAGAACAACCATCCAATTGATCTGTACTTGGAAAATTCTAACCTTCTCTGTGTCAAAACCATAGAATTCAGCCCTAAGAGAACTTTGAAGATCAATCCATCTCTTTCTGTTCTCCAAGAGGAGAAGTTGTGCAACATGCTAAAGGAACATCTAGATGCCTTCACTTGGAGTTACAAAGAAATGAAAGGAGTACACCCCTCAGTGTGTACTCCCCATTTTTATATCAGGGAAGGTTGCAAGCTAGTCTAAGAACCCTAAAGGAGGATGAATCCAACTCTTAAAGATATAGTCAAAGAAGAACTACACAAATTGTTAGATGCAGGATTCATTTATCTTATCTCTGACAGTGAGTGGGTCTCTCCTTTGGTGTCATTTCCCAAGAAAAATGGTAAGTGCAAGATTTGTGTCAATTACAGGGAGTTTAACAAAGCCACAAAGAAGGACCATTTCCCTCTACCTTTCATTGATAAAGTGCTAGATGGCATGGCAGGGAAAGGGTTTTTCTCTTTCCTAGATGGATTCAGTGGGTACAATCCCGAAAGACCAAGATAAAACCACCTTCACTTGTCTTTGGGGTACTTTTTCGTATAGGGTCCTTCCTTTTGGCCTATGCAATGCTCCTTCTACTTTTCAGAGGGCAATCTTGAGTATCTTTGCTGAGTTGGTCCATGATGTGGTAGAAATCTATATGGATGATTTCACACCTTATGGGGGTCATTTCGAGGAGGTTTTGTCCAACTTCGGTAAGGTTCTACACAAATGCATTGAGATGAACCTCTCTCTTAGTCCTGAGAAATGTGAATTCTTTATTACTATAGGGACCGTGCTAGGTCATTCAATATCTTAGCAAGGACTGTAGGTGGACCCAAACAAAATAACTATCATCCAAATGGTCCCACCTCCTCAAAAGCAGAGAGATGTGAGAAGTTTCATAGGGTTAGATGGGTACTACTGAAGGTTCATAAAGGACTTCAACAAGTTGGCCTCTCCTTTATTTGGGTTGTTGGCCAAGGACTATGATTTTATATGGTCAAAAAGTTGTAAAGAGGCCTTGGACATCCTGAAGAACAAGTTAACCACTGCACCGATTGTTCGAGGCCCAAATTGGGCCCTTCCCTTTCATATTCATGTTGATTCCTCACAAAAAGCCATAGGAGCAGCCCTAGGTTAGATAGATGAAAAATTTCCTTATTCCATTTACTTTATCAGTAAGAATCTGCCAAAGGCTGGACTGAACTACATAGTGACCGAAAAGGATCTCCTAGCTATTATGCATTCATTGAACAAATTTAGGCATTTTATTACAAGCTATCAAAAATCTATTGATACTAACCATGTTGCAATCAAACATTTAATGAATAACCCTGATGTGAATGCTTGTATTATAATATGGTTACTTTTATTACAACAGTTTAATCTAACTATTGTTGATAAGCTTGGAAAGGAAAATGTTGTTGCTGACTTTTTGTCTAGATTAACTCTGCCTGTAGGTGAGGAGGGAATGGTTGATGACTAGTTGCTGGATGAGCACTTGTTCACCATTTTAGTTCTCTCTCCATGGTTTGTTGACATAGCAAACTATTTGGTATCTGCACAGGTCCCACTGAACTTGTCCTCCAAAGAGAAAATCAAGATGATAAGGAAGAGCACCCCCTTCACTTGGATTGGGGACAATCTCTTCAAACATGTCCCAGATCAAATCTTGAGAAGGTGTGTCAGGGAGGAGGAAGTATTTGACATCCTTCTGACCTATCATGATGAGCCTTGTGGAGGTAAATTTGTAGCAAAGAGGACAACATTCAAAGTGTTACAAGCAGGCTATTATTGGCCCACTCTTCATCAAGATGTGAAACGATATACCAGTTAGTGTGATCAATGCCAAATGATGGGAAAGCCTACTCCAAGGGATGAAATGCCTCTGCAGCCTCAAGTGACTTTTGAGCCATTTAACAAGTGGGAGATGGACTTCATTGGACCTATTGACCCTCCTTCCAAGCAAAAATAGTACATCATTGTGTAAACTGACTATCTGACTAAGTGGGTTGAAACCAAGGAAATTAAAGCATAAACAGAGGAGAAGGTGGATGAGTTCTTAAGGGAGAATGTATTTTACAAATTTGGGTACCTAGAGAACTGGTCACTGATCAAGGCAACCAGTTTACCTCCAACATAATTGAAGACTTGCTCAGCCAACACAAGATCAAGCATAAGACCTCCACTCCTTATCACCCACAAGATAATGGGAAAGTGGAGGTGACCAATAGAGCATTGGAGGGCACCTTGATCAAAGTGGTAGGAGTAGTAGGAAACATTGGGCAGATAGACTAGTTGAGGCCACCTAAGCATATAATACCACTTGGAAGACCACCACTAGATTCACACCCTATGAGCTAGTCTATGGGGAAAAGGTCCTATTGTCCATTGAGTTTGAGTATAACACATTAAGGATGGCAAACCAACTAGATCTAAATCTTAGTAGTGCACAAAAAGAGAGATTGGCTCAGTTAAATGGTTTAGATGAGTTCAAAATGCAGGCCCTCCTACACACATAGGTAACCTAACTTGAGAGGAAGATATGGCATGATAAGAACATCAAGGTTAAGAAATTTCAATAAGGTTATTGGGCTTTGTTATATGATTCTAGATTTAAAGACTTGAAGGGTATGTTAAGGACAAGATGACTAGGGCCTTATGTTATAGAAAGATGTCATGATAATGGTTCAGTACAGATAATAACCATACATGCAAAGGCCATTCCTTTGCTTGTTAATGGACACAGATTGAAATTTTACAAGAGGCCATTATCAAAGCAAGATTTCATTAATGGTATAAATATGTTAGACACACACATGGTAGCAATAATATAGGAAAGATAAACAGGAGAGTACATTTATTATTAACAAATGATATACATTTATAGTACATGGGTGACCATTGGATTCATATTCCAAGTGGTCTCTTGGACTCCTTTTTGTTGTTCAGCTTCCACACCAACCCTCAGAGGATTAGGTGTCCAACATTCCCCCCCTTTATTCGAAGGGTTATGTATGAGTCCAAGAAGAGAGCTGTAATACAAAATGTGCAAAAATGCATGGTAGCACTAGGCTAAATGTGCTCTCTGAAATGTTGGTATAAAGGGTGGTGGTTTAAGGATTACCACCAACACTGGAATGCTTAGTGCAGTTCCGAGAACTCTTCCAAGTCTGGCATGAAGCTCAAGTCTTCTGCTAGAGGAAGTGCTCCTGATGTTTTGAAGATGGAAACCTTCAACCATGAAAGGGACGTCTCACCGCGCATAAAAGGGAGAATCTTTACTTGAAAAGGGAGGTCTCAACCTGTGATGGTTTAAGGATTACCACCAACTCTGGAATGCTTAATGCAATTCCTAGAACTCTTCCAAAACTAGCAAGAAGCTAAAGTCTTCTGCTAGAGAAAGTGTCCCTAGTTCTTTGAAGAGGTATCACCAACTAAAGGCATGCTCAGGGGCATATTTGTCTCTAGTTGCAACTCTAAATCTGGTGTGGAAGGTTGTGGCTTAGGCTCGCTTGATGTGGCTTTGAAGCTTGTAGATGACCATCATTCCCCCCCTATCAGATACAAGGTGAGATGATGCGGAAAACTCAACTGCAAGATTTTTCAATACTCTAGAACAAGTTCTGAGATATGACTGGAATATCTTCTTGGTTGTTGATGTCCATTGCCAAGAAGCGGTCCATCAAAGATGAATCTTTGTTCTTGTAGGAGGTTTGTTTCTGAAGCATCTGTTTGAAGAATGACCAGTTTTATGATAATGCTTACATGGATGAAGATCAAAACAGTGATACTTTCAGATGGAAAACTTGGTCACAGTGTTGGCATTTCACAATCTGTTGTTGTTGTTGCTGTGGAAGAGGGGTATAATCTGGAACAGATGAAGGTGAACTGTCATGAGGAGCAGGTGAAGATGAACCATCCTGAAGAAATCCATCACTTTGAAATTGGATTCATTTGGAGTAGTCTAGAATATGAAAGGAAACATCCTTGTCATACCCAAGACCAGTTTTGTGATTGTTGTGGACAAGCTCTTCCCAAGGTTTGATGACAGACTTGGGAAGTGCAAGTTGAATTTCTACTTTTGCATGCAAATCTATTGTTGCATTAGGCACTGAATTTGAATTTGCAACATTATTGTCTTGTTGTTTATGGGATTCTATTTCATTGTTCTAAATAGAAAGAGGTTCAGGTTCAGAATGACGACTCCGTTGTAGTAAAAGTACTTGTTGTAGTTGAGATTCAAGCTCCAAAAATTCTACCTTTTCTTATGTATACTGAAGATAGGTTTTAATATCGCAAAGAGTTTTCTTGTTAATTTTCATTGTATCATGATCAACAGAATGCATCAAATGTTTCAAGAATTCTAATCCTTCAGTAATTTGAGTCATTTTCTCCAATGTCAAACTTACACTTTAAAATTTGTTGACGACTATGAACCAATGTCACTGCAAGGTATTATCAAACTTTGTTCTCCTAGAAAAATACAACAATCAAGTGATATTATTCCTTGAGGAATGAACCAAAAGTAAGATTTTAACTCTACAATTATTCTCCAAATCCACACACAACAATGGATGGTTGCATTCATATACAAGGAAAAGTATATTGTGCATTCCCAAACGATTAGACTCAAAACAAGAGATAGGTCAATATCAAATCTGGTTACATAGACCTTAGTCCAACATCATGGCGAGGATAAAAAATCTTGTGCAAAATCATTACAGGCCTACTTTCTCCTCAGGGCATATAGTGGCATTCAAGCAGTGAAATATTATAAGATAAACATTTTCTCATACCTTTTCAACTTCTCATAGCATTGACTTGCTCCATATGACTAATGGAATGGAAAGGGTGTATTGCATTCAAGAGTTGAACTCACGGCGATGAAGCCATAACAACCGGTAACATATTATCAATCCTTCAATGCATTCCCCAGCAACCTATACATGCTAACTATTGAAACATCATCCACCGGCCTAGTTTCGACAAAAAAGTGGTAGTTAGAGTGTGCAATCTATTTATACCACCCCATCTCTATGAACATTGCACGCCTCAAGTCCAAGATACTTGAATTCTAAATTATAGTTTCTAAATTATCATGGCACCAACGCGAGTGGATATCCTTGCATTGAGCGGCCTTGCTGCAATTCCTCCCGAGTACGTGAGACCTGTGGAGGAGAGGCCTACCGAGTGCATTCTCAACTTGAAAGGAGAAGCTGAAGACAAAGGCTCACATATTCCAGTGGTAGATGTTGCTGGATGGGATTCTGCGAACAAGGATATGAAGAAGGAAATTAGTCGTCAGGGGGCGAAGGTGAGCAGGGAGTGGGGAGTCATGAAATTACACAACCATGACATATCTGAGACTTTCATAGAGCAACTTTAGGCAGTGGGGAAGGCGTTCTTCGACCTCCCTATTAAGGAGAAAGAGAAGTATGCAAATGACCACGCAGCCAGGAATATTGTGGGGTACGGCTCCAAGCTCGCCAACAACAAAAATGGTCAGCTTGAATGGGAGGACTACTATTTCCACCTGCTCTAGCCTCAACACCGTAGAGACATGACCACCTAGCCTAAACACCCTAGAATACATCGAGGTGATAGACACCTATAGTCAGGAGATATGGAAACTCATGACCAAAATGTTGGGCACGCTTTTGTTGGATATGGGTGTGGAGGAAGACATAATGCAGTGCATGCTCAGTGGTGAAAATTTGGAAATGCAATTGAAAATAAATTACTATCCCCGTTGTCCACAACTAGAACTCACTCTCCGAGTGGATGCACACACCGACATCAGTGCACTTACCTTCCTTCTGCATAACATGGTGCCCAACCTTCATCTCTTCAAAGACGGTAAATGGGTCATTGCCAATGGGAGCTCCATTCCAACGCAGTCAAATAGCATGACTAGCAATTAATATATTCTAGTGACATGACTAGAGATTTTTGCTTCAATGACTTTCACAAGAACTGCTTCAATTCATTTCTCAGGACTTCAAATAAAATTATAGAAAATGCACCAAGAGTATGGACTTGGAATTAATGCACAGCTAAAATGCAGAGGTAATGTTTGAATGAGGAATGGAGAAAGAGTTCATAGCTTCCATTGTTTTACAGGAATACGTCTGATTGGGAGCATTAAACTGATAGAGAGTGTTAGAGTGTTACATTGGTAGAGAGGGATTGGTTTGGAAATATTCCTCTTTGCAGTTGCAGGGGCAAGTCTGCTCACAACAAAGGAATGGAGGAGTTGATAGAGGTAACAACCTCTAATTTAACAAATGCTCAGAAAGGAATAATCAGGAGGAGAGCATTGGTTTACAAAGGCCACAAAATCAGGTGGCTCACACTTGAGTAGGGCAAGACATCGCCTTCTCTGATACCATGTTAGACACACACATGGTAGAAACAACATAGGAAAGATAAACAGGAGAGTAAATTTATTATTAACAATGATATACATTTATATTACATGGTGTGACACTTGGAGTCATATTCCAAGTGGTCCCTTTGACTCCTTTTGGATGTACAACTTCCACACCAACCCTTAGAGGATTAGGTGTCCAACAAAATAAAACAATGATGGTGGTGGAGCAAGTTTCAGCTCTTGCCTCATCAAATCACTGAGAGAGAAAAAAAATAATAATAAGCACTCAAGTGAAAACTTCCATGAGGCACCTAAGTCCCAATATTGGATTGAAAACCTCTTGGGGAGGCCAAATGGTGTTGAAGAAAAAAGAAAAAAAAACAAAAAAAAAGAGAAAATGAAAATATCTCTAGGTGAGAACCTCTCTTGGGGTGCCGAGGGCCAACAACTAGGATGAAAACCTCTTAGAGGCAGACCAGTTGTTTTCCAAAAAAAAGGAGAAACAAATCATGAAAAATTCTATTTGCAAGTCAGTAAGGAGGACGATCAGAGAACAAAGGAGGATCAGAAAGGGACCTATTTCACTCACATTTTTATTTTTCCACTCATCCTCATTCATCACTCCACTATTTCTTTCATTTTGTCACTCCGTTGCTTCAATTTACAAGGGGATTGTGTTTTCTCCGGGATCCCTAAAAATATACAAGATGATCCTATAGGAATTACAGTGGCTCAGGAATCCTACAGAAAGTGACCCAAGGGCGAGAAAATGACCCTCCATGTCAAAATAATAACATCCCTACATCACCACTTCATTACCATACCTATCTCCACTTTCATCGCCCCTACATTCACCATAAAAAAAATCAGTTTCAATATATATTATATTATATATTTATTTCACAGTCTTCAAGAGAAAACATAGAGAAAAAATAAAACAGAGAGCAGAAGGGAGCAGCACCTAAGTATTTCTCTTTCTCCACACTCCTAGTCTCCCTCTCAATCCATGTAATCAACCTAAAAATCCCAACAGAGTGAATGATTAGAAATTCTTAGGGAGAAGCAACTATAAGACATCCTGTAGGAAACCCTGTAGTAGCCTATCCCACAGAATACAAATCATGGTTGCATCAATATTCCAGCATGAATATCCAAGGGCAAAATGAGCTCCAGAGCAACAGCAACACCATCATCTTCAACACTAGGTACTTGCACACCAAAGGAATCATCAGAGAGCAATGAAAAAAGAAAGGGAAAAGTAGCATGCAGCCAACACACAGTAAGCACCTCCAGTCTTCAACAACTGCAGCAAGGTATGAACACCACAGGTAAGTATCTAACTTCACTCTCTCATTTTCATAATGTAGTCAAAAGATGAAAAGGTTATGAGCAATTTGGTTTATAAGTGAAAGGTGGCTAGTTAACTCGGCCACCTTTGTTTAGTAGATGAGGACAAAATAGTTGGTCCTCCCACATGTGGTAGCAATCAAGTCAAAGAAAAAGAGGAGAAGCACAAAAGAAGTTAAGTCTACGGGGGCATGAACTAAGAGTTGATTATGAGGAGAGGGGAATGATGAGGTGGTAGTGGGGACCAATGGTCTAAAAATAGAAAACATACCTCCACTGCCAGCACACCACCTCACATAACTTGGCCATAAGAGGAAATATTCATTGATCCCCATGTATTCATGCATTCATCTCCTCGAGCCTCACTCTAGAAAAGTCACTCTCATACCAAGGCAACCTATAGAAGAGGAAATTCCACCTTTCTCCTACACAGAACTTCCTACAGGATTACACAAGAAATCCTATAGGATCACACAGGATATAGATAGACAGTCTACAGGATTGGCCGAGAGGAGTTTCAAAGGGGAAAACACGAGGGTTGGCTACAACAAACACTATGAGGAGGTAGGCTCTATAATTATTTCCCTTTTTCAAAGTAAATTAAATAGAAAATCCCCTAGTATTGAGTGAATTTGGCATTTGTGTAAGGGAATTGTCTCCACAGTACTTTCAGTTATTTACTTTTGCACTAAAAAATTGTTTCAACCATCTCATCTCCTAAAAATTCACCAACAAAAATTATAGGGGGGTTTAATATAAGGGAGCCCATTAACACTGTGAGAATCCACCAACACCCTGAGGTGTTAGAAATCTTCACAAGGCATAATTGGATGGGGTATTTTGAAAAATTAAGAGGGTTTGATGATGAAGTGGCTCAAGATTTTTCTCTCACTCATTCCACTGACTAGAATCCATGCCAATGTTGTGCCGAGAGGCCTCTCTATAGAGATCACCCATAAACTCATAAGAAGAATTACAACACTTCCCCTAGGAGTGCCTTGGAGAAAGGAAGACAAGGGAGATAACCAGATTTCCAAGAAGAAGTTCTTTTTAGAGGGAGAAGAGCCCAATGAGGACAAAAATGGAGTAAGGAGAGCAAGCCTAACATACCCCTAGAATGAGGTGAGCTACCATCTTATCAAATACATATCATGTGAGGGTAGGTATAGTGTGGTTTATGGCTATCACTTTAGGCTTCTTGAAGAATTGAGGATTGGAGCAGAAATGCCTCCTCACCACACGCTCAGCATATCATACTTCCTTCTGCAATCACTGATAGATACAAGTATAAAGGTGCAAGAGGGAAACCACCAATAGTTAGCCTACCATGGGTTAATTAGAATCATCATAGAAGAATCCCTCCATAACCTTAGAATTCCTACCCAATGGGAAATTTTTGGAAACATGCAGACAGAGGAGGATATCAAATCCCTCACATATGACATTAGTTCTACTGTCAGTCAAAAATATGAGGAAGAAACTAAAACATATGGAGAAGAAGCAAAGAGGGAAGAAGATGATATAGATGAGGGGAATGAAGAGGAGAAAGATAAGGAAGGTGATGAGGAAACAGAGGAAGATGTTAAGGAGGAGACTGACAAACAAGATGAGGACCTAGAAGGAGGAGAAGAGGGGAAAACATAGAGGAAAATGGAAATGGAAAAGAGGAGGTAGAAGATAAGGAGGAGTCACCTAGGGTGTCTCCAGAACCCACTAAGAGAGAAGAAGTAGTTGCCTTCACTACTCTTAGAATCCCTATCAAACAGAAAGGCAAAAGACAGAGGCAGACCCCCTTATATTTCAGAATAGCATAGGGATAAGGTAGGGGAAACCCAAAACTCCAACCAAAATTCCCATTGTAATTGAGGACTCACCTAAATAGTAGGATAAAATTCCTTCTTCTAAGTCTCCTATCACCTATGTGAGAAGACCTATAACTAGATCCACCTCATCTAAAGGAAAAGAAATCTTGTAGGATACACAAGAGGACCTATAGGAAGCAAAAGTAGTCCTACAAGAGACTCTGCTAAACCTATAAGAGACTCAAAAATTGGATAAGGAGGGGGGGCTACAACAAGAAACTAAATAAGAGGACCCAGAGCTAAGTGAACATATCCCCCAACCTAATCTTGACTCCTACTATAGATTTACTGAAGGAGCAAGGTCATTCTAGAAAAATTTACTATTCCATTATTCTTTGAGTTTGAGAAGGAGAGAGCCAAAACTCATAGATGGATGCAAATTTCCAAGTCCAATAGGGGTGGAGGACATTGGTTACATGGAGGAGAATCTCAAGAAGATGGGCAGAGATCTAAGTATCTTGATGGAAAGAGAGGCCATAATGAAAAATCAGTTAGAGGTAGAAAATGCATGGTTGAAAGGACAACTTCAAGAAAGAGAGAACTAATTGGCATGTATCGTTAGTCTCTCTTTGGAAACAATCCAGTGTAGGATGCCAGCTAAATCCAATGCCCTATACCTTAAGGAATAGTGGTTGCACTTCCAAATCAAGACCCTAGCACATAGAGGCACTATGCCATTTTAGGATCACAGACAGTTCATTGATCTTTGTGACCAAAGTACATTGGAAGATAGGGCCAAGATGTCTGAGTTTTATTTGAATAACATGGCCTTAACAGACATGAATGTATGGGACCTTAATGCCAATCTAGGATATTTACAGTTGATGACTTTGGCATCATGGATGAACCATGAGGAAGCAAGGGTTGCAGAAATGAAGAAGATATTGGCAAGAGAACAAGCAAATCCTCTTATGATTAGAGTTGAGTAGTCCAATCCAATGACTCTCATCAATACACATAATTTAGTTGCAAATGATCCTCAGCTTGCACCCAAGGATCTTGCTACCCAAGAGTAAGAAATTACAAATTTTGAATACATGTTCAGGTTGTCAGAGGATGATAGCATGTAAGCTTTCCTAAGGAGATGGAACACATTTCCATACAGTTTAAATATAAGATATTACCACTCTCCTCAAAGAATGAGAGAAGCACTAAATAGGACACACATATACAAGCAATCTATGCAAAGGCTCAAAGTCAATTGGATTGGCTTGAGACTTAGTCCACCACTACTCTTAGGGATGCTAGAAGGAAGGAAGGGAGAAGAAGAAAGTAGGTAGTGGGAGGAGGTAGAAAAGAAGGAAGGTTTCTATGCACAAGAAGAGAAAACCACAACAGGGGCATGGGATGTCAGGGAGACCACTAGAGCTATGAAGGACATGGATATTGATTGAGTTGCTCAAAGGATGAGAAACACTTTTAGTAGGGGGGTGATGATGAGCCTCATCATTAGGTAATTATATGGGCCTTAATTCACCTCCTAGCTTAGTCAAACCAACTCTTCTCACAACCTATTACATGTTTTTATTATATTTTGTTTAATGAGATGAGTTAAAGTGAGACATTATGCCTAGTGGACTAATATGCATTGAATGCAGGTTTGGAAGAGAAAATCAAGGAATTTTGGCAAGAATAAGGGTTGAAACTCAAATGGGACAAGGGAGAGAGATTGTAGGAGGTAAATCCTCCTCATTTACTCCTCCCCCATTGGAATATTCCTCCATTAATTCCACCAGCACAGAGTGCAAGCAACCAAGTCATGAAGATTAGAAGGCAACCGAGGAAGTAATAGAGAAAGAGTTAGTTCATCTCGAGTTTGGGAGGTGAGACTTCCTAAATTTAAGGAAGTCATTGGGGACTTCAGTTGTATAAGTAGAGAAACCTAGAGCCTCATTAGGATTCGAAATTTTATTGTAAAAACTCTAGTTATTTCACAGCTCCAAACTTGTGGAAGACTTTGATGTAATGTTTTGTTTTGGTAATAAGAATGTGCTTTTTCTTGATCCAATACTGAGTTAACTTAGAGGGATAAAGCTCTTAGGTTAGGGCCCAACCATAGCATCAAAGGCTCCCCTTCTTATATGTTTATGCTTAGCTTAGTTTCATAGATTCATGATTAAACTGTCCTTAGAAGTATTTCATTGCAAGTAGTGTAGATTTGATTAATTATTTATTAGTTTGCTTCCATTTGTGCCTTACTTTAGTAGCAAGTTAGAAGGGATAAAAGAAGCACCACAAAGTTGTCAGTAGGTGTCCTAGCCTCACTTCTTCCTTCTAGGGTCATGATTTGAGGAAAAGACCCTTATGTAGCCCCAAAAAGACAGATTTCTATATCTTTCATAGATCTAGAGTTTGTTGTACTGAAACTAGCATTTGATCAGTTTTGCAAAGTAGGATTTCATTGCCATCTCTTCTATCTCAATTCTTGTAGTAGGTCTCATCCATGATTCCATTTTATTCAGCAATTTCCTCATGCAAAAGGTAGACAATTAGTTCATTAAATTTTTCTTTTCTAATTCTTCTTGTTTACATGAATTTTTGGAAATTACACATGTTTGATGTAGAGCAGGTGCTTTAGAAGTAGACAAAGAACTCATAGAAATCAACCACCTTCCAACTTCATCCATCCATAGGCATTCCTCATTTTCATCAAAACCTTCACCAATTTCATCATTTTACATAGGAATTCCCCCAAGCATTTTGAGTGAATCATCCATCTCGTAAACTTGGTTTTGGGTTTTGAGGGATCCTAGGAATTTTCTCACTCCATTCCACCCATCAACCACCTTCCCTAAGCCTTCCATCACCTCCAACACCCATCATTTTTCTCATGGTTGTATCCTGTAGAAATACAGGGAATCTTGTAGGTTTATAGTACATCCTATAGGTTTTCCTGTAGTGGCCTATTTTGAGGCTGAATTGAGGGAAAACCTCTAGGAAGACTCCCAAGGTCACCCAAGGGTCTCCCAAACCTTCCAACAATCTCCTAAACCTTCCAGCCATCCACCAACATCCCTAAAACACCTGCCACATCACCAAAAGAGATTAGTTTGCACACTTGATTTTTCATAAACATCATAGAACGAAAAAACACATTTATTATAGTCCTTTACATGCATAACAATGATGTTTGATGTTTTAACTTCCATGCTTAGGAAAATATCATTTTTTTCATGTTAATTTAAAATTATTGCAAAGCATAGCTCCTAACAGTTAATTAGGAAATGGTGTGCCTTAGAATTGAATTTCATCATTTTTCATTATTGCAGTAGATCAGCTCTCTCTTAGAGTATATTTCTATTTATTTCATCAAGGAACAAAGCTTCTTCTGAATCCATAAAAGTTTTGATTGAAAACCATAGTAGTCTTTCACCAGCTAACCAATGACAGAAGGTAGAACCATCACTTTTACTTGTGTTTATAGCATTGTCACCTCCAAGTTTGTACGAACCCTGGGTTGGTAAAGTAAAGCTGGTAGCTCCGGGAGTTGCAGCATTCTTGCTACAATACCGGTGCTCACAAGTTGGCATGCCAAGGAGGGAGTGACAAGGTATGCTAAGCATTGGTAAGAAATCCTAGGGAATTTCAAAGCATCTCAAGGAGTGGTAAAGTGTGCTAGGGAGTTATAGTGTGTGTTAACATTTGCCAAATAGTGCCAAGGAATGCCAAGACATGAAATATGCCAAAGCATGATAGGATGTGCTGGGTGTCATGGTATGCTAATATGTGTCAAGGAGTGTTAAGGAAACACAAGGAAGAACCAAGCTAAAATGCATGGAAATGAAGACATAAGAGGGTTAATAAGTCATGACTTTATATTTTTCAAGAGGGGTATGCTAGGCACACTAATAATAGGTTCCAATACATGCCAAGTGGCAATTTTTGCTAAGTGCTAATGCATGTTAATGCATGCCTAAGTGTTACAGGGCATGTTGGTGACTACAGGGCATTCCAACGCATGGTAGGAGAGTTTTATGTTATGCTAGGGCTTTCCACCATGTGCTTGGGTGTCCTAGTCATGACAAGATGTTCTCCATACAAGGATGTTTCAAGAAAAGGTGCCAAGAAATATTAGTATGTGCCAAAACATGTTAATATGTGCCAAGAGTGTTGAGGAGTGTTAGGTCTCTCTCATTAATAGAATTGATAGATCTTGATTATGTATTAAATAATATAGTTCCTACACACACTAGTGGAACTTTATCTAAAGGGAATTTGTTATATAATAAACATAATAGAGACGAATCATGCATTGACACATAGGAAAATTATATTCTCATTACTTGAGGGAAATTATACACACTATTTACTTCTTAACAAATTGAATGACTCTAACCACTATGGCCTTGGACACAATAAAAAATAATCCACAACAATGGTCTTAAATCATTATCATTTGAAAACGAATATAGTAGCATTCACATCGTGCCATCAAAAACTCATTGGAATAATCAATGATGATGCACAATTTTTTACCATCACCAAAAGTAACCAAAAAGAGAATTGGTCAGGGTCAATAAAAAATCATCACTAGAAGGGTCAGCATAAAGATAATTAGTGACGGGACTTTAACAACCCACACCAAAACTGTCACTAAAAATGGCTTTGGTGACAAACCTTAAAAGACCATCACTATATGCACTTACACTAACGGTTTTTTAAGGACTGTCACCATATGCAACATTGGTGATAGACCTTAAAGTTTTGTCACATGCATGACCCTCACCAATGACCTTTTTTGTTGTAGTGGCAGCTAATCCTACCCTATCCTAATAGCTAGAAGGTTAGGGTCACGTAAACTAAAATTTCCAGTGAAGCCACTATGATTGTTCTTGACCTGCATCCACAAAGATAGGAATGATTAAAATAGATAAAAAGTGATGTGCAACATAAGATACAAAAACTTGAGAAACTTGCATAAGAAAAGGAAGGTCTCCTATGTGAGAATAAAGGTGTGTCACACCCACTACTTTCATCCAATCCACATGCTTACCTTTTCTATGAATACCATTTTTCAACAAACCTCGGAAGCCTCTTGCTAGTGTGTCCTCATCTACACCAATATTCTTAGAAAGCACGATGGAATATAGAAACTTGTTGTCTGGAATAGAGATTTCAAAGTAAGATTGCTTTAGCGATTTTGCCATTGGATTGTTGTCTGGAATAGAGATTTCCAAGTAAGATTGTTTTAGCCATTTGTCCATTGGATTGTAAAATTCATGATGGCCCTCTTGAAAACATCGTGATCTTTGAAAAGATGAATTTCCAATTCGAGAAGCACGATCACGATGGCAATCTTGTGAGGGAAAACAGATCTGATCATCCTCAGCATTCATTCCAAGACAGTGAGGACCTGTCATAACCATCAAAGAAGGCTAAAGTGACTCACTTCTTGACAAAAATATGAATAGAGAGATGTTTAATAATGAATATCGAAGAGTGTGAAACAACCATCATTGGATGTGCTGATGGGAAAATGATAAACTGAATGACATTCAGAAAGGATAGAGAAATCATTAGATGAGCTTATTGAAGCATTAGATTCCCATCTTGCAATAAACAAAGGCAAATCAATTTGAACAAATATGCGAATTCTCCGAATAGTCAAACCAAGTTCCTTACAAGCTAGATATGATAGACCACTTACCTACATCTGGTGAGAAACTGTACAAGCATCATAGTCATCAAAAGAGTTTAGAAAGGATGGTAGTGCCTCGAATGAATGAGACCAATTGAGGCATGGTTAATGGAGAAGAACTTGATTCGTGTGACAAATTGTGCATTCATTATCACACATGGAGATTTTTTATGTGATGAAAGCACGAGTTTGCAATATAAGATTCACAAGAAGACCCAAGAGTTGACCATTAAGGGGGAAATTCAATAAGTATGATTCTTGTGGGCAAAGATAGTACTTGAGATGATCAACTTCACAATTCCATGACTTCATGAGAGATGGACACTCCAGACATGGATTTTATGTGAGGGATTTGCATGAAGACGAATGAATTATAATAGGTTCTTGAACTTAGTCAGAAGTAAAACATTGAAAACTCAAAAAATCACACCCAGAATACCAAACATTTTTCATGTGGAAATCCACATCGAGTGAAACCATGAAAATAGATGGATTGCGTGAGAGATACTAGATCGGATTTAGTTCAGGGGGCTTACCAAAAGCATGAGATTCTAAAATAACCATCAATGGAAGTTGAAGTGGCTCGACTCCCTGGTAGGTCCCGGAACTTTCCAGAATTGTAGAATCACATTTTGAAGCTTGAATTAGATCATGCATAGTTTGAGGATAAATATTGTTACTGATTTCAAAACTTCTCACTGGATGGAAGTTATGTTTGTCACAGGTTTCAACAGAATTTTCAACTCCAACAATCGTATTACTCAATTAAAGAGGCTCTTCTGATATCACATTCAAATATAAATGCATTATTGATATCTCATGAGTAAGATGATTTTAAGAGTTGTCTTCATGAAAAAGAAGAGATGATGAGGGTGGGAAGAGTTTTCTGTGTTTTGAATATTTTAAATTTCATCATGGAAAGCCTAACCACCTTGTGTCAATTGAGGGGATAACTCATTGGATGAGGAAAATGAAGAGCATGAAGTCTCTTTATCGCAAGTGAATGTATTGTGAATGGTAGGACACAAAGGATAGTGAGGTGAAGGGGAAGTTTCGATATGAACATCTTCTTTGATCGAAGTAGATTCTATATCTAAATCAAAATCTTCATGAGGAACTAAAAGAATATATTATATGCTTGGGCATTCAACATGACATGCATAAATAGAGTTATCATCACTGGGATGATTATTACCCAAGGCTTGGGGTTGATTAAAATAATTGATTGTATTAGGTTTTCCACTGAGATTAGTAGATTGAGAGTCATTCAAGAATCAAAACCCATTATTTTGACCCAAAATATTTTGAAACAAACATAAAGTTTCATCACCTTTCTGCTAATTTACCTTTGTAATGTGACTTCCTTGTACCTGATCGCAATTTGAGCCAACAACTTGAGAATCAAGAGAATGTGAAGGACTGGTTGGTGAAGCAAATTTATCAAGCAGGTCAATGTACAAAGAATCAAGATGTGAAAAATATAGAGGATAACAGAAATATGGATCAGCCTTGCGATTAGAGTTGTGAACGGTGACATCCTCTTGTAGAATGGAGTGAGTATTCATTGTAGGCTTCATGATCCATTCTATAATTTCCTCCATTGAATCAGGAGATGAATGAGAAGATGGGCAAGAGATTTAATTCGTAGACTTCCCAGTTTTACAACCACCATAAGGAGGAACCCACATTGGGACTAAAAAAGGAGGAGGACAAGGGAAAAATGGGTAGTAAGCTCCTCCTCTGGGATTTGAGGTGCCTTATGATTCATAAGAGTTGGGGAAGAAGGGAAACATGGAGTTTATGCTCACCGTATAATGAGACGTGAACCAAGCACTTAAACTCTTGTCTCAAGAAGTGTAAGTTCAAAATCTTTTGTGGAATTTTGCAACAGAGGTGAAGGAACTGATCATCAAAATCCTCAATTGAATCATCATGCTCCATTCTTAAACGAGGGATTATTTCAAAGATATCTTCGTGGTTATACTTATCGAAAGGTTTGTGAAGCTTTTTGGTAAGCTGAGAGAGTGAATGGATAGAAGTAATGCGTAATGTATGAAACCATTGACTTACATGATCTTCGAATGTGAGGGTGAGTAATCTAGCCATGACATCTTCAAAGTCTATTCCATGACAAAGACGAAGATGGATAAATTGAAACAGATGTTCATGAAAAGTTGATTCACCCTCACCATCAAAATTAAATTCAGACAGGTCATGAATAATTTTCCCAGGGATGGTACAATTAATCTCTTTAGAAAAAAATCTCAGGATTATGATTTGGGGAAGAGCCATTTTAAAGAAGATATTCAAACCACACTCTACAAGAAAAACCTGTCATCTGGCCCTCCTTCTACAACTAGAAATGTTGATGGTGTTAGATGTGCAAACATTCAGGGGATCTACCTGATATGAGGTCCCAATTAGACCTCGCATCGTTTGGTGTAGGAATCCCATCTAGTATGATGGCCCGGTTGCCGTATACTTAGATATTTTCCTCGACTCTGACGTTCAGCACATGACAATGTTGCAACAGTACCTTCGAAAAT
This sequence comes from Pinus taeda, assembly GCA_000404065.3. NCBI lineage: Eukaryota > Viridiplantae > Streptophyta > Pinopsida > Pinales > Pinaceae > Pinus > Pinus taeda. The sequence continues at coordinate 159,894 of APFE030036621.1, forward strand.
CAAGCTAAGTGTACCTAGTGAGTGTGCAACATAATTATGTCTAGGTTCTCTTACTGCAAAAAGGGATAAAAAGTGAGCCTCTAAGTGAGAGGTAATAGTAACGCCCAAGAATAGACAAATGTGAACAAAGAAGGTTTGTCCAACATCCAGCATAATAGTCCACAATGGACGTGGCAATAATTAAAACCAAAGAACAGGGAAAGGTTCATCTACCATCCAACAGAATAGTCCACAATGGATGTGATGGTCGTTATAACCAATGACTTGGGAAAGTTCTTGTTGACAATAATACTGAGAGGGGGGGTGAATCAGTATTATCTTATTCTTTTACCAAATCTTTCTTATTTATACTTTGAATTATTTTTGCATACCAATACCATAAATAATGAGCATGAATAGGAAAAGCAGACAGTCACATCAAAGAACACCGGATATAAGGTGGAAACCCAATGTGGGTGAAAACCACCTGCTGCAATATGTCTCTATTTTCTTTCAAATTAGAAATTATTTTTTACAATGGTCTTGTACTGGTGCAATCCTTTACCAGTACGCAGGCTGCAACCTGCAGAGAGCTACAACTCTCTCTCATTTTCCAGTCTCTCCTGGAGGGGAGCTACAACCCCCTACTTCTTTTCTTTCAAGGACCACTTTTCATAAATTTTCAAACTGGATCCATAAATATCAAATGATCATCAAGTACCAGTAAGTCAATCAGATAACCAGATCCACAAGAACAGAAAACTAAACCCAGAACACCTTCTGCGGTGTCTCCTGCGGCGCCTCCTACAGCGTCTCCTGCGGCGCCTCCTGCGGCGTCTCCTGCGGCGCCTCCTGTGGCGTCTCCTGCGGTGCCTCCTGCGGCGTCTCCTGCGGCGCCTCCTGTGGTGCCTCCTGTGGTGTTTCCTGCGGCGCCTCTGTGGTGTCTCCTGCGACGCCTCCTGCGGCGCCTCCTGTGGCGTCTCCTGCGGCGCCTTCTATGGCGTCTCCTGCGGCACCTTCTGTGGTGTCTCCTACGACGCCTTCTGTGGCGTCTCCTGTGGTGCCTTCTGCGGCGTCTCCTGCGGCACCTCCGCACTTCCGCAGCTGCAGCGCTCGAGAGATCACCCAGATTCGCTTTTCACTTCACTTTCATATAGATCGAGCTTTTTGAAACAATAACCCAATATTTCAGATCTTAAGATATTCAACCCAAAAGCATACACAAGCCAAATGATCTCCTTTGCTTTATATAGGCAAGCTCTTCCTCAAATCATGGACCAATAACACGGGCCAAAACCATAACAAACCAATACCATCAACTCAATACTAGGGATCAACACGTCTGTCGAGATGCCATGGTCCAAAAACCATAGGTTCAAATTCCAAGGACTAACTACCATTGACCAAAGGTAAGTTTTCCCACATGAAATAAACTTTTCTCTGCATAAAATTCTGTGAACTTTTCTCCACATGAAATAAACTTTTATAAACTTTTCTCTGCATAAAATTCCATGAACTTTTCTCCTGCGTACTTCTTAATTCTCATCATATTGAGAGCCATGCCATGGGTGTTGCCATCAAGTACAACATCTGTAAAATATAACCATACCAGAAACATAATGCCAACAATCTCCCCCTTTGGACTTGATGGCAACCTCAAAAACTTCAGCGACATTCTCCCCCTTTGACATCAAGGGCAAAGGGTTATGCTCCCCCTAAGAACATGATCCCCCTGAATATGAACCAGATCTGCAAAGAAGAACCATAATCCACCAGACACCATTAATGACCAAGAAAGAGATAGAGACATATTGCAGCTATATTCAGACCAGCTCCCATGATCTCCTTTTTGTACATCCTCCATAATGCCAACAATGCATTATATTCTCCCCCTGAACCTGTGCCGCAACCCAGCACATGTACGCATATACCCCAGATGAATCATGCGTACAAGCAACAATCAGAAGAGTCTCAACAATAAGATGATGCATCAACAACCCCCAGCTTTTGCCTGAGGTATTCAAAAGTCTCCCTGGGCAATGGTTTGGTGAGAATATCAGCAACTTGTTCCTTAGAAGGAACATACTCCAACTTGACCTTTTGTTCAAACACTTGTTCCCGGAGAAAATGATACTTGATTGGTATGTGCTTGGTTTTCGAATGCATGACGGGATTCTTTGAGATGCTGATTGCACTTGTGTTATCGCATAAGATAGAGATAGGTGGTGTACAAGTGATTTGAAAATCCTGCAAGGTCTGCATCATCCAAAGGAGTTGAGTGCAGCAAGATGCAGCAGCAGCATATTCCGCTTCCGCTGTAGACAAGGCAATTGAACTCTGGTTCTTGCTGAACCAAGATACTAATCTGGAACCCATAAAGAACGCACCACCACTTGTGCTCTTCCTGTCATCCACGCTTCCGGCCCAGTCTGCATTTGTATAAGTATGAAGTGTGAGATCTGTATCTCTAGGATACCATAAGCCATAATTTTGTGTCCCTTGAAGATATTTGAAATTCTCTTTACTGCTTGAAGATGAGTCTCCTTTCGATTTGCTGAAATCTACCAACTATTCCTACTGCATGCATGATGTCCGGTTGGGTACCTGTCAAATAAAGTAGACTTCCGATCATAGATCTGTAGGTTGGTTGATGTACTGCTACAAATTCATCATTTGCGCTGAGGCTACATCCTGTGACCATGGGTGTACATACTGGTTTTGCATCTTCCATGCCATATTTCTTCAAGATCTGTTTGAGATACTTGGTTTGAGATAAAAATATTCCTTCTTCCTTTTGGTGGATTTTCAAACCAAGGAAATATGTCAGTTCTCCCAGCAAGGACATTTCAAATTCTTTCTGCATGACCAAGGCAAAGCTTTGACACATCTCTTCTTCATTGCTACCAAAAATAATGTCATCTACATACACAACAAGTATTAGCAATTTGTCATTTTCAACTTTTATATAAAGATTGCTATCGGCTGATCCTTTTGAAAAACCTTGTTGATGAAGATATTTGTCCAAATGATAGTACCAAGCCTTTGGAGCTTGTTTGAGTCCATAGAGAGCCTTTTTCAATCTGCACACAAGATTTGGATCATTTCCAAGAATGAACCCATCTGGTTTTTTAATGTATACTTCTTCTTCCAAGTCTCCATTCAAAAAGGCTGATTTCACGTCCATTTGAAATACTTTGAAGTTTTGAAAACTAGAGAGAGCAAGGAACATTCGGATGGCCTCAAGTCTTGCAACGGGAGCAAAGGTTTCTTCAAAGTCTATTCCTTCTTGCTGTGCATACTCTTTACAAACAAGTCTGGCCTTGTTTCTAATTACTTCTCCATTTTCATTCAATTTATTTTTGAAGACCCATTTTGTTCTGATAACATTCTTATCGTTTGGTCTAGGAACCTTTTCCCAAGTGTTGTTCCTTTCGATTTGCTCAAGTTCTTCATCCATTGCTTTTATCCAACATTCATCTTTGCATGCTTCTTTCACATTTTGTGGTTCAGTAGAGGAGAGTAATGCCAAATAGCTTGAGGCTTCTGCAAGTGTTCTTCTTGTTTGTACACCTGCTTCTTTCTGCCCCATAATCTGAGATTCTGGATGATTCTTCTGAACATATCTGGATGGAGTCTTTTCTTCTATTCTTGTCTGCTCTGATTCTTCTTGAAGTTCTTCTTAAGTTTCTTCATCATTCTGTTGTTGAGGGTATCCTTCATCTCTTCGATGTCTTCATGATGTACTTGTCTAGGATGTATCCCTTCTCATCAACCACTACATCAATGCTTTCAATAATTCTGCCAAGTCTTTTATTGTAGCATTTGTATGCTTTGCTATGTGGAGAGTACCCAAGAAGAATGCCTTCATCTGCTCTAGGTTCAAGTTTTCCAAGCTGCTCATCAGTATTCTTGATATAGCATTTGCTCCCAAATATTTTGAAGTGCTTTACCGAAGGAGTCTTACCATTCCAGAGCTCATGAGGAGTTTGAGTGTTGTTCACCCGGACATTTGTTTTGTTTAGAATAACAACCGCAGCATGTGCAGCTTCACCCAGAAATTTGCGGGAGTTCCTGATTCATCAAGCATAGCACGGGCCATTTGTTGGATTGTTCTGTTCATTCTTTCTACAACTCCATTTTGTTGAGGAGTTCTTGCTGTAGAGAATTCTCTTCTTATCCCATGTTCTTCACAGAAATCAAAAAATTCATTTGAGGTAAATTCCCCACCTCTGTCGGATCTGAGGCACTTAATTTTGTGACCTGATTCATTTTCAGCCAAGGCTTTGAAGGCTTTGAATTTTTCGAATGCTTCATCTTTGTGCTTCATAAGTCCTAATCAGACAAACCTGGAGAAATTGTCAATGAATAATATCAGGTATTCTTCTCCTCGAGGTGTTCTTTTTCTGAAAGGACCGCATGTATCTGTATGTACTAGCTCAAGAGGCATGGTAGCTGATCCTTCCTTCTCTGGAAAGTTAGTTCTGGTTTGTTTTCCAAACTGACATGATTTGCATATGGTGTTGTCAGGAATTTTGATATCTGGAAGATCGCGAACTGACTGATATTTGCATGCTTTCCTTATTTGTGAAAAGCTTAGATGTCCCAACCTCCGATGCCATAACCAGTGCTCATCATCCTTGCTTAGATAGCATTGTTGTTGTCCTTCTTCAAATATGTACAGATTATTTGGAGTTCTTTTGCCTTTGATCACTGTTTTACCTGTATCAAGATCACGAACAGGACATACATTTGATCTGAATATCACCTCGGTTCTTTGATCACACATCTGACTGACACTTAGAAGATTATGTTTCAATCCATCAACATACAAAACATTTCCAGCCTTGACCTTTTCTTTTAACTGAGCAATACCTTTTCCTTTTATAGTTGTAGGAGTATCATTTGCAAAAGAGACTTTCTTTCCTTTTTCTAGAGCAGAATATGACTCAAGTTTTTCTTTATCACCTGTCATATGCTTCGAACATGCACTGTCAATGTACCATAGATTTTCCTGTCCCTCTGCATAAAATGCTATCCCACATCTTTCTGTTTGTGGTTCCTTTATTCTCCATGTTTTGGTGCTTGAGGCTTGTTCCTTTCTCTGTTGAAACCTGCTCCTGCATTCAGAGTCTTCATGACCAAATTTATTGCATATAGAACATTCAACTTCATTTTGAAGAACCGGAAAGTTGTTATAGGTCCTTTTTGTAATCCCGGTCATACTTCTTTGTTTTTGAGCTTCCCTAGTCATGATTGTTTTATATGCAACACATTGAGCTGCTTTGTGACCAAAGTTATGGCAAGAAAAGCATTGTCCATTGAAGAAACTTCTGCAGTTATCGAATCTACCAGCCAA
>APFE030036621.1:172838-188238 GCA_000404065.3 Pinus taeda
CCATCAAAAACCGGTGGCCTGATTGATGCTTCTCTCTCGTAGTTGCTCATGATGAACGATCTACCTTCAAGCGATCAAGCTTCTCTGAAGGACCTGCTCTGATACCAAATTGTTGACAATAATACTGAGAGGGGGGGTGAATCAGTATTATCTAATTCTTTTACCAAATCTTTCTTATTTATACTTTGAATTATTTTTGCATACCAATACCATAAATAATGAGCATGAACAAGAAAATCAGACAGTCACATCAAAGAACACCGGATATAAGGTGGAAACCCAATGTGGGTGAAAACCACCTGCTGCAATATGTCTCTATCTTCTTTCAAATTAGAAACTCCTTTTACAATGGTCTTGTACTGGTGCAGTCCTTTACCAGTACGCAGGCTGCAACCTGCAGAGAGCTACAACTCTCTCTCGTTTTCCAGTCTCTCCTGGAGGGGAGCTACAACCCCCTACTTCTTTTCAAGGACCACTTTTCATAAATTTTCAAACTAGATCCATATACATCAAATGATCATCAAGTACATGTAAATTATACAGTCAGCTGCAATAACCAGATCAATAGTAACAGAACTGAACCCATAACACCTTATCAACAAGAAAAATTCAACCAATAGAAGATCTTAACACAGATACGCAATTTTCTTCTTACTGGCCTGCGTCACTACGCATTTCACCCTCTGCTTCTCTGCGTATACCCGCAGAGTTACTTCTGCTGTACTGCATGGCCACGCACTGCTCCTTTCCCTGATCTGCATACAGTACGCACCCAAATGTACTATCGCATCGCGTACTGCAAGGTAGGCATGCACTCAGAAGAACTAACGCACCGCGTACTGTCACCGCAGGTACGCACCCAAAAATACTGTCGCGCCGCGTACTCAAACAACACGCACCTGAAGCACTGACGTGCTATGTACCCACGCACTTCACCTTTGTCGCCTCTGCGTATCCACGCGCTGCACCTTCGTCTCTTCTGCGTACCCACGCACTGACCCTTTGTTACCTCTGCGTACCCACGCACTGCCACTATTGATCACCTGCGCACTTCTGATTAGGGCCAAAATACAGTCAGATACTCAGATCTGATCTTACGCTCGAGAAATCGCCCTTCACAGATTCGCTTTCAACTTCTCTTCTATAGATCAAGCTTTTTAAACTGAGAACCCAATAGATCTGATCTTAAGATATTCAATACTCAAAGATACACAAGCCAAATGACCTCCTTAGCTTTATATAGGCAAGCTCTTCTTCCAATCAAGGATCATGGGGCTCAGTAATAATAATAAAATAAACAATACCATGGGCCAAAACCATTATAACACAATACCGTCGGCTAAATACCATGAGAAACCCCACGTGTGGGCTCTTTACTGCCTTGAAGTGTGTGCACTGGGGTACACACCCCATAAATGGGTAACCCGCGTATTTGGACACGGTCTTTGCACGGTATACCTGCGGGTACGCACCTCCTGAACTGTTCTCCTGCGTACTTCTTTATTTTCATCAAAAAGAGAGCCATGCAATGGGTGTTGCCATCAAGTACAACATCATACCAGAACCATAATGCCAACAGTTCTATCTAGTATCGTGCAAAGTAGTCCACAAGGATGAGACAATAGTGACAAACACACATTCCCCAACAAGGTAAGCTCTAAAACAACCGAAATAGTTCAACTATCTTAGTACATGTGAAACAAACGTGAAATATAAATGTTCATAGAATAGTCTTACAAACAACCATAAGTCATGCATGGAAACGTGTTGGCCCAAGAAGGCTTATGTATTAAGAAAAAGTTCCAAGATAGATATTTCCATCATACATCACTAGACCCAATAGTGGGACATTGGATCCACTCCTTGCTCCTCAAAGAACTAACTGAAACTCTCTATGCTTTGTGGGAGAAGCCAAGGTGAAAAAGTCCTATGCTTATACAATGAGGCGGTATATGTAACCAAGGGGTGATGCTTCACCCCTTGTGACTCTTTGACTACCCTCATGATTGTTCAACTTCCTATGACCTTTCAATTGACATGATTGTACATATTCTTGTGTGTCCATTGGACTTCCACTTTTAAACATTACATTTGATTTACAACATACATATGGCTCATAATAGTGATGTGGCCTTTGACAACTCATGCCACAACTTGACATGACATTGCAGACATGGACTGGCTAGCTAAGGTGGCAAAGCCAATTGTTGTTACTGTTGAGTGATATATGTATTCTTGGATGTGCTTTCTCTTCTCCTCTGCATAGCTTAATGATGTAGGTTCTTCAATGATCTTTGGTATTAAGAGGTAGTTGCATGCATGTGTCCCCCTTTACTCGTTCTCGATAAGCTCCTTTGATCATCCAGCAACAAGTGAGTCTCTCAGAATGCTTCCATCCTACTTTTCCTTCTTAATCATCTTGCCATGACTTGAGAGTGTACATGTTCCTCCAATTCACTCTTGAAGGGATGACATAAATATGAAAAATCCCTAATCTAATATGGTGCATTATCATCCATGGACTGAGCTTAGGACAAGTCAAACACTAGGAGATAGGGCTTAGTGAATGTGCATTTCACAATTACAGTTGGTAGGGAGAGAGATTGATGACTGAGACTATGCATAGTGCAGCTCAGGCTTGACTAAGGAACTTTTGAGCACAGTCCTGACTGAGGAGAAAAATTGTGTAGTGGCCACTAGGAGATAGGATTTTGTAGTTCAAGTCAGCAGTGGCTGATGCAAGGTGAGGCCAAGGGACATCAATTCTGTGTAGTTTTTAGAGGAAAGGAGGACTGGGTAGTACGAGGCTTGGAAGCCAAAACTGCACAGTTTTGGAGGACAATGAGCTCTGGCTGAGGGAGTACACTATAGGAAACCTCCATGTAGTTCTGGAGGCTAAGGGAGGCTAGGATATCTATGCACTATAGGATTCCAATAGGAAAAGGAAAAGCTTGAGGAGTGATAGTACAAAATGCTCAGTTCAAACCAAACTAGAAGGAATTGTTGTGCAATTCTGGAAGCAACGAAGGTTGTTGAATTTTGGAATTGAGCAGTGAAACTGCCCTCAAGGAAAGTGAATGTGCACTATGCAGTTCTAGTCAGCAAGGTAACATCATTGAGGGCTGCAACTACAGAATGCGCAACTAAGTTGGGGTCCAGTGAAGTTGAGTTTCCAAGCTGGGAAGATTTCCTAAAATGGCTAAGTGTGAGGAAGAAGATGGACTTCTGCTAAGCTCAAATTGTGATCACACACTTAGCATACTTAGACGGTATGACAACCATAAACCATCAGAATAACAAGAAAAGAATTACCGTCTGAGTGACTACCTCACGACAAGAAATGACAAGTGCACACTTGAGATAGAGCTTAGGATGACCGTGATGACACTTGTGTGACAATTCTCAAGACTTTGTGTATGAGTGCGATAGGTCTTTATATGGCTAGGAAAACTCAAACACAGAAATATCAACCTTCAAAACCACCAGGAAAGGTTCATAAACATGACATAATAACCAAACATGCCCAAAGATGACAATTGATTCAACAAGCGAAAGGGAGCAATACACTTAGAAGAAACACATGGAATAACTTTCAGTGCTTGCAACCAATGCATGTCATTGAAGACATAATGATATGACAATGATAAGTGGTCATTCATGCTACACTAAGAGATGCATTTCAAAATATGTGTTTTATTTTACATACCTACCCTCCAAAGGGTTGTCATCAAATGGAGTCTCTCTGCGGTCCCCATCTTCTATCATACCTCAGGTTCCTTGGTCTTCCTATATGATAACTATCTTTTCTGCTTAGCTCCTTGAGTGTCATCTAGTATGTCCTCCTTCTTCATCACCTTTCCATAGCCTAGTAGAAATCTTGTATCTGTGATCCACTTGTGAAAAGACGACTATAGTCTAATAAACCACTATTCAAATAAGTTGCATTTGGGTTCATAAACTAGGTTGAGGCTAAGTGATAGGCCACGGGAGAAGATCCAATGACTACACCATTGTGTAGTTAAAGAAACCAAGGGTCATGCTTGATCATAGAGACTACGTAGTGCACAACTCAGGCTAGATTGAGGAAAATTTTTGCACAATCCTCACTGAGGGAAAGAATTGCACAATGGCCACTAAGAGACAAAATTGTGCAGTTTAAGCAAGCAGTGGCTTCTATGGGATAAGGCCCTGGGAGGACACATCTATGTAGTTTCAGGAAGAAAGGTGAACTGTGTAGATGAGATGCTTGAGGGACATAATTGTGTAGTTTCTAGAGACAATGGGTTACGGCTGAGGGAAGGACACTGGAGGAAACATCTATGTAGTATGGATGCCAAGGGAGGCTGGGAGTCTTGTGCAGTTTCAGTAAGGAAGGAAAATGCTTGAGGGTTGCAGATGCGAAGTGAATAGTTCAGGAAATATGGATGTGGCTAGGTTGCTAGGAGTACTCTGGAATTTGGCTAAGTGTGGGATTAGTGGACTGATGTGAATAGTGATGGAACTTGAATACAATTACACACTTGAACACTTAGTGATAGAACATATACCATCTAGAACATATGAAAACATACTTTGTTTAATGCAACAATCTTTGTGGTAACTTACAACAAGTGCAGCTCTGATGATGGAATTTGTGAAGATAAAGGAGACACTTTTGTACTAGTACGTGAAACTTTGGAAATGAGTACGAAACATGTCTATATGATGAGAACAATCCATTTTCACAAATATTTCCCTTGAAGAAAAACAAACTTCTCTTTGCATGACAAGTGATAATCCCCATGCTCGAAGATGACACATACTATATAAAGATAAAAGCATGAACATATCTTAATATCGAAGAAGGAAGATTAAAATCATTAGCTTACCAATAAGTGCCTAAGGAATGATCAATCACAGGATCCATAGTAGGCTCCAAGATTTGAATGTAGGCTACAAGTTTGGAAGGTGTTGCAGCCGCTACAACACATATCACCGGTGCGTTATGTTACATATGGTGTACCATGCAACATATAGTCATTTAAAAAAAAAGGAGAGGGTTGAAAAGGTTTGGATATAATTCAATAAGTGATTCCCCTACTTTATATGTCAAAAATCCTATATATAATAAGTAAACAAACTCTCCGGGATTCGGGTGCTTAGTACAGTTATAACACTGATGGGACGGGGGTGGGAAGAGAACAGCTGCCACCTGCCAACCCTGTACAGCGTAGATATGAACCAGGTGACAGATAAATATTGGAATGTGGGCATTGATGAGGTTAACAGAATTGTTGTAGATGATCCTGAATACGCATTAACCTTCACACACTCTGAAATGTTGGGACTCTCGGCTCTCATGAATGCTAGAGTAATGGTGGACGAGCCTCGAGGCAGGGGAGGATGTAATAAAACCAGCCTCCACCATGGGTTAGATCTGGTGACTTGCTTGTTATGTTGGTGGAGGTAATGAAGCTGGGTTCTTTCTTTGTTATTCTGAAGAAGCCACCTCAACCTGTTTCCTGGACGCTCTCTGCTGCTTTAGGTTCTCGTCAGTCTGAGTTCTTAGCCAGCCTTCGCCCTGCTTCTCTAGTTGCTTGACTTGGTGCTCAAAAAGGGGTCACTACTGCAGTTGCCATGCCTCGGCTCCGTCAAAGGATGATAAGCCGACGAGGTACCTCACGGAGGGCGCCCTCCAGCTCTTCTTCCTTCCCTCCCTCCAGTGAATTCATTTCTCATGGAAGAGGCCGCATATTGAGGCATAGTCAAATCCTTGAGCCAAATTCTCCTGGCTCCTTGTCCTCTCCCTCCTTTGGCTCTGCAATCTTCTCGTTTAACAACAATTTAAACTGCCCCAGGATCACTGCTCATGTCTCAGTGCTCTTCTGTGAAGAAGCACAGGAACAAGGACAGACCAACTCTCCTCAGGAGGATCTAGGCTCAATTGTTGTGTTGAATCCTAGTTCTCTGTGGGAGACGGCGAGCAATGTCATTATTGCAGGGCTGGAGCCAACTGCCCCGGGTTCGACTGTGAGTAATGTCAATTCAGCGGTATTGGAGCCAGCAACCCCAAATCCGAATGTGCATGAGGATGTTCAAGCTCAGGACCGGTATGACGTGGGATGGTACAGAATCGTGGAGGAGCCCCCAACCGCCTAATTCTAGCTCAACGACTCTGTATTAGGTTATGCAGCCCAGTATAGAGGGCTTTTTGCTTCAGTTGAAATGTTTTGTAATAGTGGTTATGTCAAGGTTCAATTCGCATGCTTTTCTGGAAATGTCTGTAAGGTGGGTCTGCAACCTCTCTGTCTATGCTTGTAAGGATCCCTTGTGTGGGATAGAAAATCATCTGTTTAGTCCAAATTCTCAGTCTGGTTCAAACTCTCTATCTTGGACAATTTTCAGTTTCAAACTACCTCTCCTTCTAGGCAGCTAGTTCTTACAACAGTCATGATGTAACTATATACTTTTTATGTGAATAATAGAATAGTCTTAGAAAAAAAAAAGAAGTAAACAAACTCATTGAATATAAAATTCTTAAATTGAAAACCCTAATTTTGAAGTGATAGAGAAAGTTAAACCCTACTGTGAAATTTTGCAGGAAGAAGCAAGGGGTTTAAGATAAGTATTGATTTTTTTTTATTTTTTTCTATGAATTTTAATTAAATTTAAATAGGAATAGAGATTGTAAAAAAATTACTAGTAATATATATAATAAATTTTTATTATACATGGATTTCAATTTTTTTTGAATTGTGAATAAATCTAATAGAAATTGTAAAATATTTTAATAGTAAAATTTAAGATTCTTTCTATCCAAGGTTTTGAGTGAATCACCATACCTTTCAACTTATGAACTTTTGGTGGATCCAAACTATTTTGTAGCTTTGATCTGATCTTCTCTTGCAAATGATCTCTCTTTTAATTAAACCCTAAAAAATTCCAAAATTTTTATTAGTATGTAGGTTTTTGAGTGAATCACCATACCTTTTAGCTTCTGATCTTTTGAATAGTTGTGTTGCTCCAAAGTATTTTGTTGTTGTTGCATAGTGCTCCTGGTATATCTCTCTTGCAAATCACTCCCTTGAAATTTTGGGTAAAATAACGAAATTGTGAATGACATTTTACTATTTAAAATATTTCATGAAATTATATTTCAAAAAATCAATTGTTGCTCGTTTCTTAAATTTAAAAAAGGAAAAGAATTGAGCTTTTTTTTATTCAATTTCTTCGCACATGGGTGCATTCAATACTCAAGTGCACCATTTCATTTATATAAAAATCACACCGACATTTCCAGGGTGTCATATTTCTTCAATGTATCAACATGATTATTTTTTTCTTGAAATCCAAAAACGATGTGATTATTGTTTTTTGACATAATGGTGTGGTATATATTTAAAGGAGCATGGAGACGATGTAGTTCGTTTTTATTTTCTAAATTTAGGAAATAGTTGTGTACTGGTGTTGTTTTTTATTTAAATGCATCAGTTTGTTTTTATCCAAAAGAGCATTGATATGATAACTTATTTTTTATTTTTTGGAATGTCGGAAACCAGTGCGGGTATTATTTAAACGCACTCGTACACTTATTATTTAAACGAACCAGTGTGGTTTGTTATGATTAGCACACCAGTGGGGTTTAAAATTTATCTAAAATTTTATTTTCACATAAAATGGCATATGGTATCAAATTGTCCTTTAGGACGCATCCACATGAATGTTAATAGTTCATAGCATACATTTTTGGTTAAATTCACCTTGTTCTTGAAAAATGGTTTCAAAACAATATTGAAATTCATATTGTGGTTATATCATTCACGAGATTAATTTTAAATGTTTACAAAAAAATTTATTTCTGATTTTTCTCAAATACAAGGATAAAATCTCAATAATATTAAATGGCCAATTCTTCAAATTCCAGCTCACTCCATATTGTTGATCAACGTCCTCTGCCCAGTTCTCCCTTTCCATCTCGACTACGTTCAGATTTTATTTATATTTTGATTATATAATTAGATTTATTTCTTTTTATCCATGCCAATTTAAATAAAAATGTATGCAATTTTTATGCAGGATCCAGATTCATAATTGAGTTCAGATGAAAAAAATATTACTCGATATTATTTTCAAAAATGTCGAAATTATTATTAGGAGAAAAATATCACAAGTAGTTGGTAAATGAAAATGAATAGCCTCTTCACCTTGACAATTGGAACATGGCATCTTCTAGCCGCAATTCTATAACAAAGATGGTAATAATTTTTTGGTACGCTGAAATTTCAGCAAACCAATTCCATTATCGTGCTTACTTATATCATTGATATTGTACTAATGACATTCAATATTTTTTGAAATTAGGATTCTAGTGATGATGAGTAACCCACCTACCATATTCTGGTGCACTGCACTTGAGAGAAGGTTGCATTAAGAGAAAGACTCAAAGAGGAAGCATACAAAGAATGGTTGAATAAACTACCTATTCAATTATCACTACATCCTAATTCACCAATTAGGAATGAATAAAACAATAGTAGTTCTTCATCACAAGTTGGAAATGGAGGCAATCAAATGGAGGTTAGTATGGATGATTACTTAAGGGATACGATCCCCATGGAGGAAATGTTGTTAGATGCATTCGAGAACGACACGATAGGGGATGATGATCATATCACTGATACCTTATTCGACATCCTAAAATCTACTTCCACCACCCATCCCTTAGACCTAGGAGCAAGTCAAACTATACTCAGCTAAGGACAATGATGTTGATGTACAACATGAAATAAAATTTTGGTATGTCGAATGCATGTTTCTCAACAATATTGAGGTAATTGATTTGCATGATCGATCAAGTTCCTTATATTTTGTCACACAATCAAATTTAAAAATGGTCGATTTTATAAATGTTAAATATTAACATTGTAAAATAATATTCCCCACCAACTATAGGATATTCAAAGATAAGGCTCTTCTAAGAGATTATGTATTGTCGGGTAGCTGTGAAGAGGGAAATCAGTTGCTGAAAATGTTGGGTGTTGAGTACATATCATATCATGCATGTCTAAATGATTGTATTCTATATAGAGGATAATATGTAGATAAAGGGATATGTCTAAAATGTGGGCATGACATGTACCTTAATTCAAGAAAAATGGATAAATCATATGATCCTCCTCATAAGATATTGAGGAACATGCTTATAATCCCAAGGATTCAAAGTCTCTTTCATTGGAAATAATTAGCTATGTTGCAGAGATGGCATGTCTCACATAGAAGTGATTCAGGAGTTATGTGAATCCCAACAGATTCAATAGCCATGAAGCATATAGAGGATACATGGCCTAAAAAAATTAAGGATGAAATACGAAGTCTATGACTCAGCATAGCCATAAATGGCATCAACCCATATTCCCTCCAAAACACCAGCTATTCAGTTTGGCCTATAGTAGTGATCAATAACAATATCCCCCCATGGTTGTTTGTGAAGAATGAACATCTTATGTTGCCTCTCATTATCCCTGGTAGAATACAAGTAGATAATATGGATGTCTACTTACAATCATTGGTAGATGAATTTAAGGAATTATAAGAAGGGATACATGTGTATGGTGTATCAAGACCCACCACAAGAGAGAGGAGTTTTACGTTGTATGCATATGTGCTTACATCATACGTGATTGTTCAGGCTTAGGAGTTTTCTTTGGTAAATTACATTCTTATTTGTTTCTTTAGACAATATTGTTTCACATATTAATTTAATCTGTTACATTGTTCATATCTTCATGGTCGCTAATGTGTCATCATATATACAATAATTTCATAGGTGTTGTAAAAAAAGGGTATCATGGATGTAAATTTTGTGGACCTTCTCTGAAGACTAGGTTGTCCGAACAGCTACGAAATCCAGTGTATAGTTTCTATGGGATATTCCTCCCAGAAGAAAACCCTTATAGAAGAGCAACATCTTCTTTCAATGGTAAACCAGAGAGAACCCAAATTCCTGTAATAATGACACTAGCTAGATTTCTTAGAGCATATGAGATAGAGAAGGAGAAGGAGTTTGTATAAATGTTCAATTCAAATGGGGAGCCTATGTTCGATGATCCAGATTTCTTTGACATCTATGTTGAGAATTTTCCCGTTGGGGTGCAAAGGAAATCTATCTTTTATGAACTCCCATATAGGTAGAATCTTAATATTTCCCACTTACCAGATCCCATGCATATACTTAAAAATGTTTTTTCTTCGTTATGGAGGCACATATCATCGAAATAATGTGACACATTATCTATTAGGAGAGATATTATTTCTTCAAAAACTAAAAAGAAACATTGTCCAAGACAAGAAACTAGAGGAGGGGTTGGCCCCTCTTGGTCTTTCAAAAAAGGTGATGTCCCATGGTTTTTAAATAAAGATGATCTTTCTTTGGCAAAGGAAGTTATAATGAATGCCAGGGTCCCTTATTTATATGGGTTATTCACTACGACATTGCTTCACTATGGACGAACATTTACTAGGGTTGTAATTGCATGACTATTTGAACCTTCTAAGAGTATGTACCTCAAAAACATGATTTTTTAATTTTTTTTTAATTTTTTTAATTTTTTTTTTATGTAATGGGATTTTTTATAATTAATTTTTATATAATGTACTATTTATTGTCTAGCCTCATTATCCTCTTCTCATGCATGGGTGTGTTAACCATGACTTCCCCCAAGACCTATGATGTGCCATATCTAAATTATCTACATTTGTATGTTGGATCACATCAAAGGAGATTCATATGGCTAGCATTCCATGGTGGTCTCAAGAGATAGCTAATATTGTTTGCATGTTTGAGAAGGATTTTCCCATGAGTTTCATGGACTTGCAGGTTCATCTTATAATTCACCTAGTATATGAGGTTGAATTAGTTGGGGTCGTTTCTTGTTGTTGAATGTTAATATTAGGGAGGTACATGAAGAAATTGAAAGGTTTTGTTCCACAAAAGGGAAAACCTGACAAGTCTATGGCAAAGGGGTATATATCATATCAGCTGATATTTATACTACATGATTGACATATAAAATACATCATCCTCATACATAAAATACATTTTTTTATTAAACGAAAAACGGATTTATTACTATGGAAACATAACTTTCAACATAAAAAAAAATATCACCAGTGTGGCAAAAACACAGTCATGCACTAGATCTGATGCATTGTCAAACAAAACTACACCATACACAGTGCAGACTTACCTATGACGCATTGTTGTTGGTTCATAAACTTAATTTATTGTAGCATTGTGTAACACATATGCACCAGTGCACACATATAACATTTTCACACTGAGGAAATATTTTCACATTATCTAATTTACCAATATATAGCTATAATTTTAAATATTAATTACGCAATGCATTGGGTAAATATGATAGCGCTAGTGTGATTAGAGCATACCAAGCATGTTGCATTTGTGGTGGTGATTAAAAGGCATTTGTTTGAGTTTCAAATAGAATTGGTGATGCATTTTTTCTTGTTTAGATGATGTAAAATAAATATCTATCTTTTATGTATTCGTAACTAAATTATTTAAGGTAGACATGTCTTTATCATTGTGAACATGATGTAATATTAGCTAGAAGAAATGAACAAAGCGTGAATTTTAGTGGATATCTTGTGATAATTTAAGTTGTATTATTTAAACTATATTATCGAACTCATATTTATTATTAAAAAGAGTTAAATTTAAACAAATACAATAGAAAATAAAGAACCAAAATATCATCAAAATGTTATATCTTTATTACTAGAAAAAAGTTCACTTGCTTCTTTAAGGGAGAACTTCCAATAGAAGAAACCTCAAACTACAAGTAACTTGATCACAAGCCTTATTTTACAATTATTTATCCTCACCTTTATAGAGAGAAAATTTTAATTTAAATTGGTAAGAGTTTCTATAAAGATCAAATTTAAATTGCTTGAAAATCTCATAACTTTAGTACTAAAATAAATTTTATTTAGATTAAAAATTTAAGTTGTGTTAAATATAAATTAATTGCATTGAGATGCACTCTACAACTCAGTATGGAAGAGATTTTGTCACATAACATTACATTTTAAAATAGTAAAAGAATAATTCAAATGAACAAATTAAAAATAGTAACAAGAAAATAAATTAATGTTAGTCATAATTACAATAATTCAAATTACACCTTAATCTTATATACCTTTATATAGAGATATAATGCAACTGAAAGTATATAAAATAAATAGCTTTTATTATGAGGAAGAAATGAAATGAGTAAAAAAATTTAATTTACTTTTTTTCACAAGAGAAGAAGTAGTATTATTAATATTACATTATGTGTAATTCATTATATGTTCCATTTACACATGAGATTTAAAACAAAAAAAATATTTATAGCCAAAACTGTTTTACTGAAAGCCATAAGTAGAATATTTCAGTGTCCATATTAAAAAACATAATTTTATAGATACTTTATATAGAGAAAAATAAAATAATTAAATTGAAAATTTTCTTATATTTTCACTTCAGAGAGAAAGGTTGAAGAAATTGTTATTCCATAATAGTTGTTTTCTAATCAATGTATGAGGGATATTTGTAAAATTTTCAATGTTAATATGGATTTGATTATGTTATATTAATTTTATAAAATATTAGTAATAAATAAAAAAAACTAACACATATAGGAAAAAAATATGAAGGGGCATATTTTAACATTTTAATACGGAGAACATGAATTATAAATAAAATATTTCAATGTCAATTACATATATATTAATATATCATCTTCCTAGATCCACCAAGTGCCTAGACGGGGATCAAATCTATTTTCACTCAAAAAATGTTTGCATGTCAAGATATTTGATCCCTCTCGGTGCTTGATAGATCCATAGTTGATATGGATCTAGTCTGCAAGTGGTAAAAACAAAATTGACTTCAGTTTTTAAAATTTAACAATAGATTGAATTTTATACACCAATATTGAATTATTTAAATTGTATTTGAGAATAATTTATTATTAATAATACTTTATATTAAAAACTGAATGAGTTACACATTTTCGTCTTTTTAAGAACTAACTAAATTATTTTACCTTTAATTATTTTATCATTGTGAGTGTGGAAATATTTCACTAATTAAGTTAGATTGAATATATAATTAAGCTAGATTTAATATCAATGAACTATCTAAGCAATAGAAAAATATTTATCGTAATTTTACAGCCATAGTTTCAACCATACTAAACTTTGCAATTTATAAAAATATCTTTGCATTTTTTTTGAAGTCATTTTACATGCATTTTCAAATACAAAAGTTTGATATAAATTCACAAATACATAATGTATAATAAAAATTATTTCATAAAAAATAAACATCATGACGATAATCATCTAACAAAGATAAACATCATCTAAGATACACATTTGAATTCACTGCCATCATCTAATTATATACATATTTAGTAGCACATATAAATGTCATTAGCTAGCACACAAATATAATAATCTAATACGACGTCATCATCATGATCACATATAACAAAACACCAATATTGTAATCTAACATCATCACCACACACATCCTCAAACTAATATATATATGATGTCAAATAACTGCTATCATGTACACATCTATCTACAAGAAAATTAAATGAACATATCTAACATAACCTAACAATATACACATCAACACCAATATATAAATTAAGTACATAAACATGAACAAAAAAAATGCACCATATATATATATATATATATATATACAAAGAAGTCAAATAAGTACAATCAAATATCTGATACAATAGATGTAGTAGTACTTGCAGCATAGTCTATAGTAGAAGATGATGGATGATCAACTACTACCTGATAAAGTATTTCTGTCAAACTAAGTTGAGGTGGAGGTCAACTAGGAGGTGGTTGGTCTACTGTAGAAGAACATTACTGGTGTGTAGGAGAAGGTGGTCGGTTTACTCTATCAAGAGAAACATACGACACATCCTCTATCGCTAGAATCTCAATAGAATCAGGGAGTTGACGAGAAGTTGTACTACTAGAAGGATCACTAACACCCTAACATCCATGATCCCATAGGGTGGAATGACCACTAGAAGCATCATCATCATCATCCTCATCATCTGATCATGATTATCATCACCCTCATCATCATCATGCCCACCCTTATCATCTGATGCATGTGTTGTTGCATGATTCCCTACAGTTGTCATCACTACCAGTGCCCTACTATCTCTGATAACATGTCGCATAAGAGACATTAAATCTTGTAGACAAGTCCTATAGAGATCAAGGAACATCGAATCTATGCTGATATTTCTAGGCCTCATGGGGTAGACTCTTTGCTGAACTAAAACTCTAACAAATCTATCATAGTATTCCATCTGACATTGCATAACATGCCTCCACCCTTAGATGCCCATTCCCCCCAAGTATGTGCCTCACCCTCACCCTCTTGGGCCTCACCCATCTCCTCATCTGCTCCGACATCAATTGGGGGAGGATGCATGTACACATTGAATGTGTCGACATTTACAAAACATATTTTATAGGAAAATAATTAACAATTTCATTAAAAAATTTAATAAAACAAGTTAAAGAATTTGTTAGAATAAATTTTATTCTATTTCATTAAAACAAGAAAACTAAACTAGACTAATTTAATGAAAACACTAATATTACAACTATCATCTAGATACTCATATGCTTTGAAGAAGATGTTGGGGAACCCTCTCCAATAAATCGCTACATATGGATACCTAGACATGACAAACACATGGTCATCCACACTAGACAGTAGCTTCAGTGCCTCATCTGAAATCTTGGCTGAAAATTCTGGCGTGCTCCTATTGGGCATCATCTACCCCCACATGTGCATCTAGGCCTCATTGATCGACCTAGGATAACAATGATCAAATGTAGTCCTCATCTCCAAAAAACTATCAAAAAATAAACAAAAAATATTGGAATAAAAAGGGAAGGTCTCCCCACGGGGGCTTCACACAATGAACCTCTAACATATCAAGTGTTGGCATTATGGCTAAAGTGTTGTCCTTGATGGCAACCTATTCAGGTGATGGATCACTGTACAACAGGACAGTAGCAGAGATTGATGATCAGCTATCAAATATTGGAGAAAATAAGAGGTACGCAAGTACACCTTACATTAGGTGCGTACACGCAGGCCAGTGTTACATAAAGTGCGTACATACCCGCAGTTATCCAGTTCATGGGGTGCGTACCCCAGTGCACACACTTCAAGACAGTTAAGCGCCCACATATGGGGTTCTCTCATGGTATTTAGCCGTCGGTATTGAGTTATCATGGTTTTGGTCTGTGGTATTGATTATTTTATTATTATTATTGAGCCCCATGATCCTTGATTTAAGGAAGA